>JARNME010000685.1:0-25461 GCA_030179655.1 Scaptomyza flava
CTCTGAGGACATTTCATATATTCTGCTATCATTCTGTTCCCTGCTTGATTTTCTTCTGTGATTACGCGATTCTTCTTGTAGTTCTGGTGGCATTTCACATTTGCTGAAGAGGCTACTGGATTTCGTTGTCCTGACTCTGGTTCTTTTCAATGACTCCACGGCCCCCGCCCCGAAATTGAATTTTTTTTATAATCAATTGAACTTGATGAGTGCCATGGAGTCAATTAATGCTATCCCAAATTCTCTTAATAAGAGGCTTGATCTATTTTTGTTTGTGGATTCAATACATCTTCATCATTTTTACTTCGTGCAGGACTAGTTATTCTTTATCCGAAGGAAAAATGGAGTTTTATTAACATTCCTACGTGGAGATGTTGATTAATGTTACACCTTCCCAGACGCGTCCGTCTTGCATGTACACGATGCCTTTCTTAGGGAGGTCGTCAATTCGGAAAAAAAAAAAAAAAATGCAGAAAAAGAAAAAAAAAAAGAAAGAAAAAAAAAAACTAAAAAAGAGAAAAAACTGATTTGAGGAACTCGCCCTGCTTTTATCCCAAACTGACTGGTCTTCCCTCTACGAGTCTGACGACTTGGACGTGGCAATCAGTATTTTTTACAATACCTTATATTCTTATTTGATTTATGTGTCCTGGTTGTAAGCTAAATAGGTCTAAAAAACCTGTGTGGTTTACCCGAGAGTTGACAACTCGAAAAAATCGAAAATCTAAACTCTACAAGAGATTTAGAAAAAACGGCTCATCGGTGGCCTACTCTGAATACTTGATTGCTCGTGCCAGTTTTGATATCTTAAATAACCAATGTTATAAGAATTACCTGACTCGGTGTAGATTACAGTTTCAGCAGGATCCAAAGCGGTTTTTTGATTTTGTTAATGCGAAGCGTAGGTCATCGACAACTCCAAACGGAAGTATTCTTTGAGGAAACGAAGGCCAATTCTGATCAGGAGATTGCAAATATATTTGACCAATTTTTTTCAAACGACTTATAGTTCATTTCAATCTCAAGTCGGTTTGCCTTACCCTTATCAGGTGAATGGCTCGAATCGCATCTTTGGACTGAAAATCACTCACTGAAAACTAACTTTTAAATAATCTTAATGTTTTGAAACCTATATTTTCGGGGGCGTGCAATAACGCCTAGTGCAATAACGCCTGCAGGCGTTATTGCATTTCTAAAAGTGCGATAACGCCTGATCGCGATGCACCCATATTTTCACCAGGACCTGACGGAGTGCCAAGCTGTGTGCTTAGACACTGCGCTCATGGTCTTTTAAAGCCGTTGCTTAAAATGTTTAACTTGTCCCTGGAGTTAGGATCCTTTCCAAAAATTTGGAAAGAGTTATATATTATTCCTCTTCATAAAAAAGGAAACAAATCTAATGTTATAGGGGTATCTCCAAGTTGTCTGCTATTCCTAAGTTTTTTTTAAAAATTAATAACCTCCCATCTTCAACACCTTTGCAAATCTATTATTTCACCGTGTCAGCACGGATTTATGAAACAAAGATCTACTACCACTAACTTGTTAGAATTTACTTCGTTTGTTATCAAGGGTTTTCAGGACAAATCGCAGACTGATGTTATTTATACTGATTTTGTAAGGCTTTCGACTATGTTTTGTTGTGATCATCATCTTCTTAACATAAACTAGAACTCTTGGGCTATTCAAATATTCTAGTTCTTTGGATAAAAGACTACCTTACTCTTAGAACTCAGAGGGTTTTATTTAAAGTGTTCGTTTCCAAAAAGGTTCAGGTCACTTCAGGCGTTCCACAGGGTAATCATCTTGGCTCTTTATTATTTATTTTGTTTATAACGATCTTTCATCGGTTATAAAGTTCTCTCGGGTTTTGATGTACGCTGATGATGTAAAATTGTGCACGTCAGCTGCAACTCCCCTAGCTGCTCAACAGCTTCAAAGAGATTTACATAACTTTCAAATGTGGTGTAAAGTAAATTTTTTAAATCTTAATTACAGTAATGTAAAGTAATGTCATTTTTTAGATCTTTGCCCTTTTTTAATATATATGTTCTTGACAACAAACCACTAGATAGAATTGAAAGGGTTGACGATTTGCGCATCGTCATGGACCCAAAGCTAAGTTTGACAAGCATATTTCTTCAATTTCTAATCGAGCATCCGGTGTCTTGGGCTTCATTAAGCGCTGGTCGAAGGAGTTCAACGATCCCTACTTAACAAAAACTCTGTATACATCTCTTGAACGACCGATTCTGGAATATGGATCTTGTATATGGTTTCCCAAATACGAAATTCATCAGAATAAAATAGAATCGGTACAAAAACAATTCTGCTCTTCGCACTTAGAGGTCTTAACTGGGACACTAACAATAATTTGCCGTCTTATCGTAGTAGACTTTTACTAATAGATCTTCCTTCTCTGAGTGATCGTAGAATAATGCTTTCATTTTCCTTTTTTCACAAATTAATTAATGGTGAAATTGATTCTTCTGAATTAATTAACCAAATTAACTTTGCTGTTCCTATTAGAAATACTAGAAATTTTGTACCTATATCTCTTCAAACTTGTAATTCTAATTATGCTCTTCATAACCCTTTTCGTATTCTGTGTTCTATTTATAACGATCTTTCCCACTTAATACACAGTGCCACTCCTACTTGCTCTATTAAAAGTTAGTTTTGTGTCATTTGTCTGCATGTTCGCTATCATCGTAACCGCACGTTAACCGGAGCGCCCCTCGGTCGGATGGGCGGGAGGTGGGTCGCATTGTGCGTGGGTCCGCGCGTTAACAAGCCGTGCTTGGTATCGTTGGGCCACTTGACTGTACTGTTCGTTAGTACATCTACGTCCAATAGTATCGAAAAGAATAAACAATTTATTTAAGCAATTGATCTAAGGAATCTAGTAGCAGACCAAGTTAAATAGCGCTTAATGCCCTTGTCATTACCCACATACTAAAATTTTAAAAAATGTGCTACAGAAACCCTCCTAAAAAATAGGGACAGTTATATTAAAGATGGCTGGTAAAATCCTCAATTTAACCCTACTCGAGGGTGCCGACTGGGCAATGAGTATCGTGCGTCCTCGAAACAAACGGTCAGATGTAGCCCGAGTAGTGAAAAAAGTAAAAGCTCAACTGTTCGATAAGCTTCTGAAATGGATTCGCTTCTGATCTCATTTGATATGAGGGTTGACACGTCAGAGTTACGATATTGAGCTGCAAGGATGACCATTACCTTAAAGTGACACCGCATGGGATATGCCAAACTGGAGTGGACAGAAAACGTTTTCGACAGGTGTGCCACCCATTGATTGAAAAATGATCCATGTCCGAAGCCCGAAAATAAGAGTTAGCAAATGGATGGCATGGGACGTGATTACACAAACACCATCACGTTGATAACGGGTGAGGTGACGCTGGACCTAGCTGATGTCACTCAAGCTACAAATGGTCTGGAGCTTAAGGACGACGGGGGTGCCGTGATAAGCCATACTGCAAAGGCTCCTCGAGATCAACTTGCATGAGACAGGGCCCGCAAACATAACCTAGTCTAGGATCCTTGAATAGCGTCGAATGACAAGTTTTCTAGACTTAACACACCAAACTAGGACATTTTCTACTTAACAAAAAAAGTGATTCTTGTAAAAAGGAGCCAACACGACTGGTGCTTAAGGGCTACATGGGTTTCACGGCTTCCACAAATATAATATTTTAAATGTCTTAATAATTGTACAGCATAGCTAAATTGCACAAATATCTTTAAATGGAGCAAGTTTTGAACAGTTTGAAACGTCGTCGTCAAATTGCTCAATTAAATGAATAAAAACAATTAGAAACAAATGGAAGCGTTGCAGTTAGAAGTAACAGACTGCGGTATACTCGTTACCAGCTTTAAAACCGGTAAGAAGAGGCCTGATTGCAAAGGGGTACGGATGCGGCAGGGGTGTACGATGCCTTAAAGATTCTCCGATGCAGATGGGGATGCCACCAGTTATCTTCCTTCCAAATTTGGTGACTCTAGCTCAAAATTTGTAAAAGGTGGAATAAGGGGAGCTGGGGGCGGTACGGGTGAGCGTGGCATCCAAATTTTTGCTGCAGATCATTGCGGAATGTCAATTGCTATCTTCATACCAAATTTGGTGACTCTAGCTCAAAGTTTGTAAATGGTGTGGAAAGGAGGTGAAATGGGTGGGCGTGGCTCCAAAATTTTGATGCAGATATTTCGATGTCGTTGCCAGCTATCTTCGCATCAATTTTGTAGGCTCAAGCTTCAATGCTTTGGAAGATACACGCATTCCCGTTTTTGACGAAGCGTTGGAGCTGGTGTGGGTGCCTAGGGCAGTATTGGTGGTGTGGCATCCAAACTTTTAAGCCAGTTTTTGGGGGGGTCGTCATCACTTATCTTGGCACCAAACTTGGTGGCTATAGATATACAACTGTGGGATATATAAGCTTTTTGTTTTCAAAATGGGGGGTTGGGCTTGGGGCGGAAGGGGTTGGCGTGGCTCCAAAACTTTGATGTAGACTTTGGGGGTCAATGCCAGCTATCTTCCTTCCAAATTTGGTGCCTCTAGCTCCACTACTCTCAAAGATACACGCATTCCGTTTTAGATGAAGCGTTGTGGTGGAAGGGGCGGCTAGTGCAGTATTGGTGGGCATGGCATCCAAACTCTTAATGCAGTTTTTGGGGGGTTGTCATCACTTATCTTGGCACCAAATTTTGTGGCTGTAACTCAAAAACTGTGCGAGATATAAGCTTTTTTGACTTTAAAATATGGGGGGGCTGGGGGCTGAATGGGTGGGTGTGGCATCTAAATTTTTACTGCAGATCTTTTCGAAATGTCAATTGCTATCTTCATACCAAATTTGGTGACTCTAGCTCGAAAATTGTAAATTGTGGCAGCATGGCTGGGCGTGGCATCAAAATTTTTGATGCAGATCTTTGTGAAATGTCAATTTCTATCGTAATACCAAATTTGGTGACTCTAGCTCGAAGTTTGTAAAAAGTGGGGAAAGGGGGGCTGCGGGCGGGATTGGTGGTTGTGGCATCCAAAGTTTTGATGCAGATCTTTGTGGAATGTCAAATTCAACCTTCATATCAAATTTGGTGACCCTAGCTTGAAGTTTGTAAAAGGTGGAGAAATGGGGGCCGGTGGCGGTATGGGTGGGCATGGCATCCAAATTTTTGATGCAGATCTATGTGGAATGTCAATTGCTACCTTCATACCAAATCTGGTAACTCTAGCTCAAAGTTTGTAAAAGGTTTGGATTTGGTGGTGGAAGGGGTAGGCGTGGCTATAAATTTTGATGCAGATTGTTGGGGGTTGCTAGTAGCTATCTTCTCACCAATTTTGGTAGCTCTAGCTCCACAACTCTGGAAGATTCACGCATTCCCGTTTTTTACGAAGCTTTGGGCAGCTGGGGTTTTCTAGGACGGTATTGGTGGGTGAGACATCCAAATGCAGTTTTTGGAGGGTCATCATCGCCTATCTTGGCACCAATTTGGTGACTTTACTAAAAAACTGTGGGAGATATAGGCTTTTCTGATTTCAAAATGCGGGAGGCTGGTGGTGGAATGGGTGGGCGTGGCTCTTAAATTGTTGATGCAGTTTTTTGGGGGTTGCTAGTATTTATCTTCTTACCAAATTTGGTAGTTCTAGCTGTAAGGCTGTGTGAAATACGTGCATTTATCGGTTGTCGAATTTATCGCATTGCCAGCCCCCCAGTTATCGTAGAACCCGAATCTTGACACCTTAATTTACCATCCCATAGATACAGAGAATTGGAAAGTTTCAAGTCTCTAGCTTGAAGGGTGTGGAAAAAAGACACCATGACGGACATTGCACAAACTCAATTACTCATAACCTTGAGTAACGAGTATAAAAACCATACACTATGCCTTATCAAAACTAAAAACAAACCACACATACATAAGTGAAAAAAATCCAAAAAAAATTAAAACACAGAACGTAACAGAAGTACGAAAAAATTCTAAAAATGCAACAAAATAACACCAACCAAGAAGGCAACACACTCACAGAAACTGGACTTATTACAATAACATTCGCAACACACATACTACCAGAATCAATTTACATTGGCTTCTAAGCCGTCCGACTACGACTGCATATCCCACTGCGATGCAAAAATTGTCTTCGCTTTGGACACCCTGCTGCCATCTGCAAGAGATCAACTCACACAAACGAAGTGGAGCCTTGCAAAAACACACAGAGCTGCCTAAACTGCAGAAATAATCCTGACATCGACCAGAAACACAGCCCACTTGACCGAAAATGACCCACATTCCTCAATCAACAAGAATTGACCGCAATGAAAACCACCGAAAAAAGTCGATCACAGATACCACGAAAGACACAATCAACTGTTGGAAACACTTACGCGAAAACAGCTGCACACTCAACATCACAATCATCATCAACTCACACACCAACCAACGCATCATCCAAGACCCAATACACGCACACACAATCCGCTGCCCTCCAGCATCTAGGAAACTCCCCAGCTACACACAGCCATAACACAACTGCAACACAATCAACCACAGCACGATCTACAGAAACAGCGCCCATACCGCAACAAAAAAGCAGCAGCAACATCAAATCGCAAAGAGACGGTTCGAAAGAAGAAAACAAATCATATTCGTCGCAATGAGCGATGAGCTTAAAATAAGGATATTTACCAAAGATAAGTCTACCCCCTTATATACTAACTTAAAAACCCCCAAACAAAAACAAAAACCAAACCCCCAAACAAGAACCAACGCTCAAACAACAGCGACAGCGAATCCATTTAAAACAAACCATAAAAATTAATTAAAACTCAATATGTCCTTGAAAATACTCCGATGGAACATCAAAGGTTATATGAATAACTATAGTGAGCTACTGATATTAATTAAGAAACATAATCCACGCATTATCACTATTCAAGAAACACACATTTTATACAATGTTAACCTACCAATCCCTATCTATATATATGAAAACAAGTAAGAAGGCTCTAGTCGGGAGAAGATAGAAGATACCCTGAACCCAGTTGCAATAAATAAATTAAATTTATGTAAGACTTTGGTATACTGACTTAGCTTCAATCGATTAAGTTCAATATCTCCGGTGTTTCTTAACCTATTTGGACGAAATTTTTATAAAAGTTCTATCATTACCCATTACTTCAACCCTCATTTATAGATTTTCCAAATTCGATATTTTTTTGTTATCGATATTATGTGTATATCGGAAACCAGAATATTTATCGATAATTTGAAGCAAACTTCTTCTGCCTATGGTATAGGAGAACTTATATCCCAAATCTGAAGTCTCTAGATTTTGTAGTCTCTGAGATCCACGCGTTCATACAGACGGACTAACGGAAAGACGGACGGACATGGCTATATCGTCTAGGCTGTTGATGCTGATCAAGAATATATATACTTTATGGGGTCGGAGATGCTTCCTTCTGCCTGTTACAAACTTTTGCACAAAACCATTATACCCTTATTTACCCATTTTATGGGTTAAGGGTATAATAAGTCGGGTTTTCCTTCCTGACGATAGAACTCCAGAAACGCACGAACTGATTTTCACGGTGTTGCATTCGTTGGAAAGGTCTCGGGCTCCTTGATTTTCTAAATTGTTAGACAACCAAAGAGAGTATCATGTGTTCTACATTCGTAGAGAAGACGTCATTAAGCAGTATTATCTGCAGCAACGCGTACCGAGACAGCTAGTCAACTATAATTAATTGTATTGGTGGAGCAGATATTCTGATCAACAAATCCATACAACACTCTGTATTAACCACAAGCAACGATTTTGAAAAGGGTCGCCTTAGAAATTAATTCAAAACAAAAACTTTCAATATTTCCTCACATATTCCTCCTAGTAAATATTTTTCACACATAAGTTTAGAAAACTTGTAAAATTATTCCAACACCCCATCAATATAACAGGAGACTTCAACAGTTGGCATTCTAACTGGGGTTCTCCACAAAGCAACAGAAGAGGCACATATCAGCCAAATTTATAGAGTAAGCACGGTAAATGCTACTAAATGACAACTCACCTACACACTATACAGCTCACAACACTTTACACATCTAGACCTAACATTCTGCTCACATCAAATTGCTCCATTCGCTGATTGGAAAATTTTAACGACTTATGCAGTAGCGACCATTTCCCCATCCTTATAAGCTTATTGCCCAACCCAAAAATAAAAACATATCTCGACCATATTTCACAACCAAAGACGCAGACTGGGATTCTTTTGCCAATGCCACTCCATCTATGAATACAAAATTCCAAGAAGCAACAATATAAACAAATAAGTAGCATAATAAACAAAATTATACTTATCAGTGCGCTCAACACAATTGCCCAAACATCTCCAAACAAACACAACCACAAGGTCCCATGGTGGAACTCAACATTAAACGAAGTCAGAAAAGAAACAAGTGGAAACGTTGCAGTCGGACGCAACCGACTGCGGTATACTCGTTACCAGTATTCAAACCAGGATTTTTATAAAAAATTGTGAAATAACTCTTAATTTTCAATCTTTATTATTTATTTATTTATTTATTGTCAGCTAAGAGCAGCTGACATTAAAAGAAATCAAAATTAATTTAAATTAAAAAATAGTTTAAAATAATTTTATTATTTATTTTATTGTCAGCTAAGAGCAGCTGACATTAAAAAGAAATCAAAATTAATTTACATTAAAAATAGTTAAATAATTAAATTAAGTAAATATAGAATAATATATAAATCTGAAAATATAATTGAAAGTAAACGTTAAAGCTCTGGGAAATTCAATAAAAAATTAGTAGTCCAACATTTGTTGCGAGGATTGGGAAAAACCCAGAAAACCCAATCAGACCAGCGTTAGATTAGTAATAAGTGGTTACGATTAGATAAAGCAAAAAGGATCGATCTTTTTAGAACTGGAGTTGAGGCCGCCAAGGAGACAAGAGAATAAAGTTTGTTATAGTCGGAACATATAACACGAAATGGTTCATGAATTAAATAGTTGCTAAAGCAACGATCAAGGCTAAGGGGTAAAAGTTACGTGAAGATCTAATTGGGACATTAAATTAAATTCGACCAACAAGAATTCACTATGTGAGGGTATTCTACAAGCATTACTGCAATCTGAGTCCGAAACAAACATCAAGTCTATGATTCTACCACTACAGTTATGCACCCTGTTTACTTGCGATAGGCCTAACTCCAGTAGGCCATCGATAAAATCATCAGAAGTGACTGGTAATATCTCCGAAGATGTGTCATTCACAGACCATACAACATGTGGCAGATTAAAATCACCAACCACTATCAGATTATCCATATCTGTCAACAATGACGAAACAAGTTGCATGGCACTAAGATGGATGAGTAAATGTTAGTATCCGAATGAGGAGGAATATAAGACCAAGTAACAAAAAGTGAACGGCCGTTTAGTAATATTTTAACACTTAAAAACTCTATGTTCGGAAGATCATGAGAATGAATCTGTTCAGAGGAAAAACAAGAGTCAACAGCAATGAGAACACCACCCCCCTTGCAGGAGGTGCGATCGCATCTGTACAAGCTATATTTTGAAGGAAAAACGGAATAATCAGAAATATCGGGTTTTAACCAGGTTTCCGTGAGTGCTACTATATTTGAATCAAATGATAAGCTGTTAACATATAATTTAGAAAGTTTAAAGTTAAGGCCCCTAACGTTCTGATAGGCCAAACTAAGTTGTTTTGTTAGTTTTTTGTCACCGAGGTGGAGGCAACTGGGTGGCTAACAGGCTGTGCACTACTAATCCTAATGCCCTTTATTATTGTTTCGCCTATTCACATACTCCGTTACAACAAGCTGCTGCGGCCAGAATTTTTCCGAACAAATTGTCGAAAAGAGTTCAGGCGGCACGCTCAACTTGAAAGAAGATATACTTCGGGAGTGTTTAAATTTAAATTCTCAATAATAATAAGAGGAGAATCAATTTACTTTTAACATAAGCTGAAACATCATCCGATGAGTATCGGATGCCAGCCTGAACACAAATATAAATTGTTAAATGGCACAACAACAAGAGGCTTGGGACCCCAGTTGTACCTGCATTGGATCAATAGGCGCACAGGCAGTTGAACCGATTTCATGCATAGGATCAGAAGAAAGGTTATTTGTAATGATTCTTGCCGGCGAATTAAATAACATTAATGGGCTGGCCGTAGGTGATTAATGCTGGGCACCAGAAGGGGCTTTGTGGGGATGATAGGTGGGACAATAGGCGGATTAGGACCCGAAGTCTTTTTACGCTTCGGAGATTCAGTCGTAACCTTGCCATTTTTGAAATTAGACTCAAGCTCTGTAAAGGAGTTTTGCAGTGCATTAAATGCAATATGCATAGCTTTGAAGCCTAAATGAGTCTGTCTCATGAATTTGAAGACTCTTTAACCATCTGCCTACAGGCTCACAATACCATTTAAGGCCTGTGTCTGCAATCAAGCAGTCCCTGGATTTGGCAGTAAAGCCACACACATTTCATGTGGATCATGTTGTCGCACAATCCACACAGAATAAAATCTTGATTGGTTGCATCAACCATTTGCAATTTTTGCTGCAGCAAACAAGCATTATGATATATGTAAATAAATTTACTAAAGAAATCGATATGCTACAGCAAACAAGGTAGAGTGCAAGAATGTAAGTAGAAACGTATCGAAGCAATGAGCACGATACAACGGTTACAATCAAGAGAGCGGTTGAGTGAAAGAGCGTGAGCGCAAATGCAGATAAATACAACCGCCTGATAAGAGCGGTCAAAGCGGGAGAGGTGCGAGATCAAGCAAATAGACAAGATGTTTGTTGTTAGTAGAAGAAGAATATATAAAACACAAAGTATGAATATAAAACCGCAAATATATGAGTGTATGTATGTACGTTTGCTCGTTTGTTTACTTTTCAAGCGTCAATTCGTCTGCAAGTTAAATTAAATGAATATACAACAAGAAAAATTCAATAATGCACGCGCATATACACACAACGTACACTTGCGATCACTGTTAGAGACGTTTACCAAAATAAACCGAATAAAACACCGTACACAAAAACAAGAAATTAATGCATTATTAAGAGCACTCAAAAACACATCCGTCACCAACGAAAGACAATTGACATATTGACATATTATAAAAATTGAAAATAAGAGTTTCTTTTCAATTTTTATTTTAGCAATCAATCAAAGTTGAAAATAAAAATTGATTTTAATTATCTTTTGAACCGAGCAGCGTAGCACAAAAGTTGATATATTAATGATCTACACTTAAATACCTTTCCATTGATATATCACATGTCCTTCAAGGATCAATACTAAGGAACAAATTTATATGTCAAAGGAAGAAAGAAAACGCTTTGTGGCTACGTATGAGAAATTAAAAACATCCATAACAAAAAGTTTTTTATGCATTATTTATTTAACTTCAGAAACAATAACTTTTTGATCGACTCTGAAGATAAGTTGCACCTCAGGTCGGAAAGAACCAATTTTAAAGCGGAAAAAGCTCTTTCGACTGAAACTTGCGTTGCTGGTACGCAATGCAAAACTTTTGAAAATTTGTAGAGTCTGGGGTACACAAATTTTTTCTCTGCCCAATACGTCATTATATTTTGCCCAATACTAATGCGCTTAGGCCTATACCCGTTAAACTCCGTCATAGCTAAATTGAGTTCCTCATCATCCGACTCCTCATTTCATTTGTGTTGCTACAAATACAGGCTCCAACACAGCTGCAAGGCCTTCAATTTCCTCCCACTCAGCACATGTCAACTGCAAGTTTTTCCTCAGGTGCTCCGTTGAAAAATCCCTGTAAATTAACACATTTTTCAACATGGTGTATGTCGAATTCCACCTTGTAGGAATATCAACGAGCGGCTGAGGTAAACCTTGCGAATGAATTGCCAGTCTGAAAAAGATTAAGGTCGTTTTAAACATATTTGAACTTGAAATAATTTTTGTTTCATTAAATTACCTGTATGTTGGTGTCCTTAAAGTTTTGGCGATTGCTCTCGGTCTGTCGACGACTTCTCCGCGTCTGCTGTCCTTCAAAAAATCTTTAACTGCCAATTGCAGGGAATGTGCGGCACATTTGACTGACCCAATTGAAAAGATGCAAACGTCTGACAACACCTCATCATTACCGGATTCCTCTGCATCGGGCTCATCATTTAATAGCTCAATAGCCTTTATCATATTTCGGCCATTATCCGAGGTGACTGAATAAATTGGCTCTTTGAAATTGAAAATTCGCTCAATATATTTTCAATTTCTTTGCTCAAATTGGCTCCCGTGTGTTTTTTATCAAGCTCAATGACTCCCAGTGTCCTTATATAAATATTCTTATTGCGATAAAACTGCACATTAACACCCAAAATGCCTCTGCTTTACCGTGATGCTGTGTCAATTTTCAGCGATACAACTTTGTTTTTCATATTCGCAATAAGACTTTCTTTAATTAAATCGTATTTTTCGCTCACATGCAAAAACATTACGTGATGTTATGGGGCTCATGTCCAATCCGCTAAAAATTTGTTCCGTTAACTTCCTAAAAGGCACTGAATCCAATATTGCAAAAGGCATCTTCTCTTCGGTTACCAATTGCATGCAAGCATCTTGCACTTCATTCTCCGTTAAAGAAATTAAAATTTTTTTTTTTTTTTGGTGTAAAGTGTTTGTTTTGATCATCTATTTCACTTTTATATTGTTCGTTGTGACCCTCTTGCAAGTGTCTTCTTAAATTGGTGAAATATCCTCCTTGAAATGAACGACTACATAGCTTGCATTTTCTTTTGTTTTCACTGCTGTTCAAGGTGAAAAAATTTCGGACTAATAATGCAATGAGTAATACAATTGAAAATTATCAATATATATATATATATATATATATATATATACATATATATATTGATTATTTTCAATTTTATTACTCATTGCATTATTATATATACATATATATACAAATACATACACATATATTATATTATTATTATTATTATTATTATATTATTATTATTATTATTATTATATTATTATTATTATTATTATTATATTATTATTATTATATTATTATTCACAGGTAAAATATACCCTATTCAACATGTTTTTAGTGAGGGGTATACAAATATAGCTGTAATAGCTGATAAGAATTTCTTCGAATGCTGTTTAAAGTAAACAATGACCAATTTTATTGTAAGACGTTTTACAATTTTGTAAACATTTTATGCAATCAAACAAAACATTAGCCAGCTCCTTATCAATGGAAAGTTATTTAAGTGTAGATCATATATATATATCAACTTTTGTGCTATGCTGCTCGGCTCAAAAGATATTTAAAATCAATTTTTATTTTCAACTTTTAAAATAAATATTGGAAAATAACTCTTATTTTTGATGCTAAAACAAAAATTGAAAAGAAACTCTTATTTTTAATTTTATAATAGAGATTGAAATATAAGAGTTATTTCACAATTATTTATAAAAATTGTAATTAATAATTAAATAATAATTTATTCATTTAAGTCAGAAAATCAGAGTTATTGATTAAGTTAATAAAAAATATTGGAAAATAATTCTTATTGTTCAATATTAATATAAAATTATAATCGTTACAGTCCCTGATTAAAACCGATAAAAACAGGCCTGATTGCAAAGGGTTACGGATGCGGCAGGGGTGTAAGCTGCCTTAAAGATTCTCCGATGCAGATGGGGATGCCACCAGCTGACTTCGTTGCAAATTTGGTGACTCCAGCTCAAAGTTTGTAAAGGGTGAGGAAAGGGGGCTGGGGGTGGATTGGCTGGAAGTGGCATCGAAAATTTTGATGCAGATTTTTGTGGAATTTCAATTGTTATTTTCATACAAAATTTGGTGACCCAAGCTCAAAGTTTGTAAAAGTGGCGAAAGGGGTGGCTGGGGGCGGTATGGGTGAAAAGGCATCCAAATTTTTGAAGCAGACCCATGTGGAATGTCAAATGCTATCTTCATACAAAATTTTGTGACTTTACACAGAGAAAAAAAATCCGTTTTCGCTAGTGCAAAATCAAGAACATCCGTTTATGAAACCCAGCCATGCACGGATTTTCTTGATATAAGAACGATTTTCTTAAATTAAGAACGGATTTTTTAAGAACGCAAATCTTGATTCAAGAACAAAATGTTCTCGAAACCGTTCTTAATATGATAACATTGGTTCTTAATTTAAGAACAATTGGTGCTTGAATTTAAAATAGCATTAGTTGTTGTTTTTTAAAAAAAATTTAATATTTTTAACACTTTGAATTCAGTATCATCACTCATGATGAAAATTTATATAAACTATCCGCGCAGCGAAGTAAGCGGGCCACTTACTAGTCTAATATATTTTGTTGGTCCATATCGATGCGACGACAAATACATACTAAGAAATAATAAATTTTGCAGAAAATTGATTGTGCAATTCCTAGATGGGCACGAAAAAGAAGAGAAAGAGCCAAACAACAAATTTTAATAACAACCAGTGACGCCGCATCGGCGCAATTTTTTATTCAGTGTAGAAATTGTTGTCTGCGCAGCTACTCGCATAGATTTTTTATTGCTTTGAGCTTCATGTGCGTCGAGCAATGCGATCAACTCGAGCATCGACCACCAGTGACGACATGCTAGCGCCTACTATTTGACAGACTGTTAATGATCTGTTCGTCAGCAACGGCTGAGTTCATTCAATGCTTAGCTTCGTAAAATGAGCGGAAGTGAGCGAAACATTTCGTAAACTGAGCGAACGTGAACAAAGCATTTCGGACCGAACGCTCACATTGTACATGAATGAGCTGTTCGGTAGCATGAGCTGATTTTCACTCAATGCTGTATTTCGCTCAGTGACTGGAATAGAACAAAAACTTTCGCGTCTGAGCTGATTCAAGGAAAATGTGAAATTTGCAGTTCTCTGATCATGAGACTCATTGGTGGGTAATTCCAGTACAGATATAAGCTACTATAATATTGTTACATAACGTATTGCGGTTCTGGGGGGAGATATTTAAGTATTATACTGTATATAGCTGTTTTGTTAATGGCTAATAATAATTAATAGCTTTAATATGCTAGAGAAATATTTTATATATAAATTAAATTCATTTGTATACTCTTACCGATAATGAAACTTCCATGCGTGTGCCGAGATTCGAACCTGAGACTTCTCGATTACCACGCGGAAGCCTTAGCTATTGCGCTGTTGCCGAACTAATTTCGTTCGCAGTTAAGTTTAATGTTAACCAATGAAACTTCGGCTCAGCTTCGGGTGGTAAATGCGTTCACATTTTATGAACAGTGTTCTTAATTTGGTACAAATAGAACGAAATTGGTTCTATTTGTACCAAATTAAGAACCAATGTTCTTATAATGGACCAATATAAACATACGGTTCTTAAATCAAGAACGTATGTTCATATTTAAGAACAAAATCAAAATAAAGAACATGTTTTAATACTAAAAAAATAAGAACGAAAAGTCTGAAAAATTAAGAACATTTGTTCTTAATTTTTTTTTCTCTGTGTAGTTCAAAGTTTGTTAAGGTTTGGAAAGGGGGCTGGGGGTGGTATGGGTGGGTGTGGGGTCCAAAATTTTTGATGCAGATCTTTGTGGAATGTCAATTGCTATCTTCATACCAAATTTGGTGACGCTAACTGAAAGTTTGTAAGGGTGGGGAAATGGGGGCTCGGGGCAGTATGGGTGGAATTGCATCCAAATTTTTGAATCAGATCAAAGTGGAATGTCAATTACTACCTTTATACCAAATTTGGTGACTCTAGCTCAAAGTTTGTATACGGTGGGGAAAGGGGGCAGAATGGTTGGGCGAGGCTCCAAAACTTTGATGCACAATTTTCGTAACCAGCAATCTTCCAACCAAATTTGGTGGCTCTAGCTCCACAACTCTGCAAGATACACGCATTCTCTTTTTTGACGAAGCAATGGGGTGGATGAGAGTGGCTAGGGCGGTATTGGTGGGCTTGGCATCCAAACTTTTGATGCAGTTTTTGGGGGATCATCATCACCTATCTTGGCACCAAATTTTGTGACTTTAGCTAAAAAACTGTGGGAGACATAGGCTCTTCTGATTTCATAATGCGGGGGGCTGGGGGCGGAATGGGTGGGCGTGGCTCCAAAATTTTTGATGCAATTTTTTTGGAGGTTGCTAGTTGCTATCTTCTCACCAAATTTGGTAGTTCTTGCTGTAAGGATGTGCGATATGTGTGGACTTATCGGTTTTGAGTTATCGAATTTATTGATTTTCCAGCCCCTAGTTATCGTAGAACCCCAATCTTGACACTTTAATTTACTATCCCATAGATAAAGAGAACTGGAAAGTTTCAAGTCTCTAGCTAGAAGGGTGTGGAAAAAACCTGCAACCATAGGGACGGATAGACACCATGACGGACATTGCACAAACCCAATATACTCTTTACTTTCGGTTTTGAGCATAAAAAACAAAACATAGAGAAGTTTAAAACTCCATATCAGTAACGAAAACATAATCAAATACAAACACGCAAATGCAATATTTCGTAGCCAATTAAAATTAACTAAAGCGGACTCTATCTAAAATTTACGTCAACAATAGAACCATGCACACCAACAGACAAATTATGTTCAAATATAAAACGCTGCAGCGGCTTAAGCCCAACAAAGACTATCCACTGTCTACAAATCCCGCTGGCAATTCGACCGTAACAGAAAGACATAGAAGATATTTTCGCCAATTCCTGGTCAGAGCTCGCTGACGACAATCAGTTCCCAAACGCTTTCAAATTACACAAATACAACAACTATGCAATATCGAACTCAGCTAAATTATTCGAAAATAAATCACAGCCATTGAATTTAGAACTAGCCTAAAATCTTAAATTTTAAATTGTTACATACCACAAAGCCATAAAACCAGCCTAATTATACCCATCCCCAAACAAAACTCAATCAAAACTACAGTCTCATCATACCGACCAATATCCTTTTACTGCTGCATAGCAAAAACTTTAGACAAAATCATTTCAAAACGAGTTTGGTGGTTCGTTAATTAAAATAGTCTTCTCCATCCAAATCAATTTGGTTTTAAGCAGGGCAAGTCTGTAGCAGAGAGTCTTCTCTATACGGATTCAAACAAAAAGTAGTCTTTCGTTGGTGACGGTTGTGTTTTTGCGTGCCCTTAACAATTTGTTATTATACTCGATACCGAAGGTAAAGAGTATATTGGGTTTGTGCAATGTCCGTCATGGTGTCTGTCCGTCTGTCCGTCTGTCCATCTGTCCGTCTGTCTGTCTGTCCGTCTGTCCGTCTGTATGAACGCAACTTTTTTCCACACCCTTCAAGCTAGAGACTTGAAACTTTCCAATTCTCTTTATCTATGGGATAGTAAATTAAAGTATCAAGATTGGGGTTCTACGATAACTGTGGGGCTCGCAAATCGATAAATTCGATAACTCAAAACCGATAAATCCACATATTTCGCACATCCTGACAGCTAGAACTACCAAATTTGGTGAGAAGATAGCTACTAGCAACCCCCAAAAACTGCATCAAAAATTTTGGAGCCCCGCCTACCCATTCCGCCCCAGCCCCCTCGCATTTTAAAGTCAAAAAAGCCTATATCTCCCACAGTTTTTGAGCTATAGCCACCAAATTTGGTGCCAGATAGGTGATGATGACCCCCCAAAAACTGCATCCAAAGTTTGGATGCCACGCCCACCAATACCGCACTAGCCACTTCCATCTGCCCCAACGCTTCGTCAAAAACGGGAATGCGTGTATCTTCCAGAGTAGTGGAGCTAGAGCCACCAAATTTGGTAGGAAGATAGCTGGCAACAACCCCAAAAGAATTGCATCAAAGTTTTGGAGCCACGCTAGCCATTCCGCCCCCAGCCCCCCCCGCATTTTAAAGTCAAAAAAGCATATATCTCCCACAGTTTTTGAGCTATAGCCACCAAATTTGGTGCCAAGATAGGTGATGATGACCCCCCAAAAACTGCATCCAAAGTTTGGATGCCACGCCCACCATACCGCACTAGCCACCCCCATCTGCCCCAACGCTTCGTCAAAAACGGAATGCGTGTATCTTCCAGAGTAGTGGAGCTAGAGCATCCAAATTTGGTGGGAAGATAGCTGGTAACGACCCCCAAAAATCGCATCAAAGTTTTGGAGCCACGCCCACCCATTTCGCCCCCCCTTCCCCACTTTTTACAATTTCGAGCTAGAGTCACCAAATTTGGTATGAAAATAGCAATTGACATTTCACAAAGATCTGCATCAAAAATTTGGATGCCATGCCCACCCATACCGCTCCCAGCCCCCCTTTCCCCACATTTAACAATTTTCGAGCTAGAGTCACCAAATTCGGTATGAAGATAGCAATTGACATTCCACACAGATCTGCATCAAAACTTTGGATGCCACGCCCACCCATACCGCCCCAGCCCCCCTTTCCCCACATTTATAAATTTTCGAGCTAGAGTCACCAAATTTGGTATGAAGATAGCAATTGACATTCCACAAAGATCTGCATCAAAAATTTGGATGCCACGCTCACCCATACCGCCCCCAGCCCCCTTTCCCCACATTTAACAATTTTCGAGCTAGAGTCACCAAATTTGGTATGAAGGTAGCAATTGACATTCCACAAAGATCTGCATCAAAAATTTGGATGCCACGCCCACCCATACCGCCCCCAGCCCCTCTTTCCCACATATAACAATTTTCGAGCTAGAGTCACCAAATATGGTATGAAGGTAGCAATTGACATTTCGCAAAGATCTGCAGTAAAATTTGGATGCCACACCCAATCATACCGCCCCCAGCCCCCCTTTCAACAGCTCTTACAAACTTTCAGCTAGAGTCACCAAATTTGGAAGGAAGATAGTTGGTGGCATCGGAGAATCTTTAAGGCAGCGTACACCTTTGTCCATCCGTACCCCTTTGCAATCAGGCCTCTTTTTACCTGTTTTAATACTGGTATCGAGTATGCCGCAGTGGGTTGCGTCCGACTGCAACGTTTCCACTTGTTTTTCTGTGTGTGTGTATGATATAACTTAGTTTATTTGGTTTGTACTTAATACTAACATTGATCGCAAATTTACGTGGTATTAATTTACGTGTGCGGATTCAATTTTGCCGAAAAATTACTGATTTAAGTCGCAGTCAAACTGACTCTGCAGTGCCTAACAATATACATAGAAAAAGAAAACACACATACATACGTATATGGCTTTGCATATTGTGCTTTGCGTATTTTGTGATTTTCGTCCACTAAAAACAAGCAGCTTATCTATTTTCTGGCTCTCACTCTCGCTCTCCAGCACAAGGCAAACTTAAGTATGCCTTGCTCCAGCACATGATAGAATTACAGGGTAGTGTCATCAGAGAGAGCGCTCCCTTTTTCGTATACCAATCGACAGTCGCAAAGTGCTTGTCGTTGGGTAAGACGTTGATGCTTACGATTTTTCTGTTTGTATTTTGTTGATGTTTGTTTTTTAGGTTAAGATTTAATTTGTGACTTTTTAATATGCCTTTATAGTGCGCAATTTGCCAAAATAAGATTCTCGGCGGGGAATTTATAATAGCCTAGAAAAAAATGTTTATACTTTGCCACAAACGTACCATTGGTATAAGTTCAAATGCGCTTAAGAATTTAGAATCAATAGCGGAAAGTGTTTATTTGCCAATGCATTTAAAAACATTTTCTTTAAATAAGAATATTTTAAGAGTAAAAAATCTCAACACCAAACTAAAAATACAAAATCAAAAACAAAAGCTTATGGGTCATCGCAAACTACTTTAAGAAAACAATGATAATAATAACAATGGTTTTTAGTTTTTAAAATATATATAAGTTTTGTTATTAAAAATGATTACGTTTGTTAATCATTTGCGTTTTATTCAAACTCTTTTTTTATTGTTTTTTTTTACAACGCAACATATTTGCGTCGACCGCATACAACAAAACTGTTCTTATACCTAACTCACTCGCACTTGTATAACAATTCCCTTACAGAGGCAAGAGAGTAAAATCAAGAAAGAAACGTGGCGCTCTCTGTCGCACTCACACGTTCATATACATTGGTATCTGGCTCTATCGTATGACACTACCCTGTTAATTGTATCATGCTCCAGCACCTCTCCCGTTTTTTTTTTTCGCTCTTAACCGACGTAATTGCGGTTCTATCTGCTCACGCTCTCTACACGCTCTCTATTTTTTTACCCTTTCAACTAACTCATTGCATTGAACGTTAATAATGGTATTGTGAGTCCTGCAATGAGGTTGAGAAGGAAAACCGCTCAATTCATAAGGCCGACTCACCTAAGCTTTTGTCAGTGAACAAAGCTTTTAATAATCAGCATACGACTTTCAGAGAGCTTGAGGCAAATCTTAAGAACGGCAAGATTATGACCGAATCTCCGAAGCGCAAAATGACTTCGGGTCCCTTTCCACCTAGTGTCCAACTACTGGAGCCAAGCAATAATTCCACAACGGGTCCTATGCTGGCCCATGAATGGTTTTTAACTCGCCAGCTAGAAACCCTAGTAATAACTTAACCAACATTCACTCTCTACCAGCTAGCAATCCTTTACTAGTGCCCTCCGATTCGAAAGCTGTGTGCCTAGTAATCTTGCTGTAGGTACAACTGGGGCTCCCAAGCCTCTTGTTGTTGTGCCCCTTAAAAAATTTATATATGTGTCCAGGCTGGCATCCGATACTTCATCGGATGATGTTTCAGCTTATGTTAAAAGTAAAATGATTCTCCCCTATTATGGTTGAGAATTTTAAACTTAAACACGCCCGAAGTATATCTTCTTTCAAGTTGAGCGTGCCGCCTGAACTCTTTTCGACAATTTGTTCGGAAAAATTCTGGCCGTAGCAGCTTGTTGTAACGGAGTATGAGAATAGGCGAAACAATAATAATAGGGGCATTAGGATTAGTAATGCACCGCCTGTTAGCCACACAGTTGCCTCCAACTCGGAGGCAAAAAACTAACAAAACAACTTTTTTGGCCTATCATAATAATAAAGGCCTTAAACAGCTAATCAATTGATCGCACATAGTTGCACTAACGGAAACCTGGTTAAGACCCGATATTTCTAATTGCTGTTGACTCTTGTTTTCCACTGAACAGATTCTTTCTCAGCATCTTCCGGACATAAAGTTTTTATGTGTTAAAATATTATTAAACGGCCGTTCACTTTATGTTACTTGTTCTTATATTCCTCCCCATTCTGAAACTACCATTGACTCATCCCATTTTAGGGCCCTGCAACTTGTTTCGTCATTGTTGACAGATATGGAGAGTCTGATAGTGGTTGGTGATTTTAATCTGCCACATGTTGTATGGTCTGTGAATGACACATCTTCGGCGGTATTACTAGTCACTTCTGATGATTTATCGATGGCCTACTGGAGTTAGGCCTATCGCAAGTTAACAGAGTGCATAACTGTAGTGGTAGAATGTTGGACTTAATATTTGTTTCGGGCTCCGATTGCAGTAATGATAGTAAAATACCCCCTCTATTGCTTCCGGTAGATACCTACCATCCAACCTTAGAACTATCCATCGAAATTCTTAACCTAGTTCAGTATCTAATAATACTTTAAAAACACGTTGCTTTCGTCAAACTAACTTTGCTAAATTAAATTATCTTCTTCAGCATACTAATTGGTCTCGGCTCTATTCTTGTATTGATATAGAAACTGCTATTGCTATATTTTATAGGACCTTGAATTCGCTTTTAGATATTTGTGTTCCCTTCGCTTGTTCTTCAAGTGATAATAAACCACCTTGGATTACGAGGGGAACTATCGCAATTGAAAAATGCGAAGACAAGATCATATAAAAATTTAAAATACGGGAACTACCTTAGATTTATCTTCGTATTTAGTAGCAAAATCTAGTTTTCTTTCTGTTAACACATCTGTTTAATAATTATCTTAATCGTTGTAGACTAAACTTTTCACGTAACCCCAAACAGTTTTATAAATTTCTTAACTCTAAACGTAAGTCTTCTTGCTTGCCATCCTCAGTATACATAGATGATACAGGCAGTAGCCGATCCACTTGCTGAGTATTTTCAATCAGTATATTCAACGAATTACATAGTTGCAGTAATTCCTATCTATTTCAAGTTCAATCCTCAACTCTATCAAACCAGGCTATCTGCCTGGTCCTGATGGAGTGCCAGGTTGTATACTTAAATACTGTGCGGACTCACTTTGGGAACCCTTACATCAATTATTTAACTTATCGGTTGACTCAACAGTGTTTCCTGCCATATGGAAGGAATCTTTTATCATTTCAATCCATAAAAATTCTTCTAATTCTAGTTAAAAATAAAATGGGCGTATCCAAGTTGTCCGGCATTCCTAAAGTCTTTGAGAAAATTATATGTTCTCAACTGCAACACACATACAGTTCCATTATATCGCCTTATCAACACTGTTTTGTTAGGCATAGATCTATTACCACTAACCTTCTTGAATTCACTTCGCTTGTTATCAAAGGGTTTCAGGAAAAAAATGCAAAATGACGTTGTTCACACCGATTTTAGTAAGGCATTTGATTCTGTTAGTCATTCTCTTACTACATTTATGCTTGCTGTTTCATGATTTTTTAAAATCACGCTTTTATAATACGCCTGTTTATGCTATTTTATAAAAATCATGATTTTTCTGAAGGGTGGAGCCACCTATGCAGCTTCATATGAAAAGGTGGCAGCACATCAGCACAAACAGCTGATAAACCGAAAGCCAAAACGTTAACCGAATAAATCTTCAAAATGTTAAATGAAAATGCAAATTTTTTTTAATTCAACGGTAAACGCGAACATCAGAAATGGTTCGTTGTCTTTTAAAGTCAAGAATGCTGCTGTTCGCAGCAATTTAATTAGTGCGGAACAGCTGATTTCACACAGAAGCGCTGCCAGACTGCTTACACAAAAATCATGATTTTTCCAAAAAATCATAGTCAAAATACGTGTGTAGAAAAAATCACGATTTTGTGTTTATGCTAGTATTTTTTAAAAAAGCATGATCTGAATTCATGCTTTTTTGCAAGCATAAACGTAGTATCTGTTGCTTCATAATCTGAATATTATTGGATTTCCATCAAAACTCTTATTGTGGCTTTCGGAGTACTTGTGTGGTGGAACACAAAAACTAGTTTTAAATCGTCGGTATCTCAACCTATTTTTGTTACCTCTGGTGTTCCCCAGGGGAGTCTTCTTGGACCTTTGTTATTTTATCTGTTATTAACGATCTACCAGCTGTTATTACTAACTCCTATGTATATATGTTTGCTGATGATGTGAAGCTATGTTTCACATATAATGATGCGTCTCTTTGTAACTTGCTACAGTCGGATTTGGTTGCATTCTCGGCCTGGTGTCGTTTTAACTTTCTCAATTTAAATTGTTCTAAATGTGTCATGTCTTTTTGTAGAAGTACCCATCATACTGCTCACTACTTGCTTGATGATGCACAACTTGACCGCGTGTTTGAATTTTAGATTTAGGCATTATTATTGATCTTAAATTAAAGTTTGACGCTCATATTTCGTCTATGGTCAATAAGGCCATTAATGCGCTTGGCTTCATCAAGCGCTGGTCAAAAGAGTTTAACGACCCCTACACCACTAAAACGCTTTTTACATCCCTAGTACGTCCCATCCTGGAGTATGGATCTGTGTGTGGTCCCAACAATACTCGATTTCCCAGGATAGATTTGAATCTGTGCAAAAGAAATTTCTTCTATTTGCCCTTAGAAGTTTCAACTGGGTTCCTGGAGTAGACTTACCCCGTATTCAAGTAGACTCCTTTTGATTACAGTGATGCACTCTGTAAACTTGCGATAGGCCTAGCTCCAGTATGCCATCGATAAAATCATCAGAAGTGACTAGTAATACCGCCGAAGATGTGTCATTCACAGACCATACAACATGTGGGAGATTAAAATCACCAACCACTATCAGACTATCCATATCTGTCAACAATGACGAAACAAGTTGCATGGCACTAAGATTGGATGAGTAAATGTTAATATCAGAATCAACAAGAATGAAGCTTATATAGAGTCGTCATGCGGCCAAATTCTGACTGCCAGTTGGAATAGGCAATCGTGGCGACACCTCTCTCTCAGAGCGCTGTTGTAGACTTTTTGCTCTGCCAGCGCATTCGTGCCCGATTATCAAGCCACTCGGCTTGCCGACTGTGCTACGCTTTTTTTCCCTCATAGCACAGCCAGCCAGCCATGCTCTGTGTATATGCCCATAGCCAGCGATTTTGCAGCGCGCAGTTGCTTCTTCGCTTGCTGTGCGCCCTTCTATTGCTTGTATAAGCATATGAGCGTGTATACGTCCCACGTCTTATCACTTTTTGCGACGTTACCTTAGTGAAGCTATGCACTATACCCACATACATAATATTTATATACAAAACCCTCTGGCTGTAGCATATACACCACATCTTGCAGCTCACTGTAGTTTACACCGTATCATTGGCCACAGCCCTTGGCCACCAGGCGAGATTTGAAGCGAGTTATACTTCAGTTACCTTTCTTGTACTCGGGTTGTACAATCTGTATGCTTTTGCTGACTCTGAGTAGCCAACGAGCAGACGCACCTCTCCTTTAGGAGGAATTTCTTGCTCTGTGTCTTGTTTAACACAATAGCCCTTACACCAAAGACTCTCAAATGGCTGTACAGATAGCTTCCTTCCAGACCACGACTCGAAAGGTGTCATGTTTTCCAATATTGATGTCTCAGAACGATTTCTCAGGTATGCTGCCGTGTTGATTGCTTCTGCCCAAAATCCCTGATTTAGGCTAGCATGTAGAATCATGCTCCGTGCCATCTCCACCAATGTTCGGTTCGCTCGCTCCGCCACACCATTCTGCTGAGGTTTGTGTGGCACAGTAAGCTGTCTCTTGATGCCGTTGCTTGCTAAAAATCGTTCATACGCTCCACTAAAGTACTCGCGTCCATTGTCGCTTCGCAGGCATTGTATTTTTCGACCAGTCTGTTTTTCAGCATATGCTTTAAGCTCTTTAAACATCTCGAGTATTTCATCACGTGTCTTTAGAAAACACACATAAACGTATCGCGATTTATCTTCTGTAAATGTTGCAAAATATTGCGCACCGCCTATTGGGGATTTACTCATAGGTCCCCATAGTCTGTATGCACTAAATGCAACACGCCTTTCGCACGATTTTTCAGTTTTTCTTGGAAATGGTCTAACGCATATCTTACACTTTGCAGAGATTTCGCAAACATGATCTTTTAGATCATCACACACTTTTGCCTTCAAGCCTTGCACCAGATTTTCTTAATCATTTGTTCAGACTGCCAAAGTTTAAATGGCCAAACCTATTGTGCCACTTCATT
>JARNME010000686.1:0-18362 GCA_030179655.1 Scaptomyza flava
CACAGAAAAAAAATTTGGCGTCGCTTGTTCGCTTGTCGTCGCCTGCTTGCTGTCACTTGTCGCCGCTTGTTGTGTCGTCGCTTGCTGCAGGCTGTTTTAATGATGTATGGTTTAGAAAAGTATCACGAGCTGAGGCTGTTTTTTAAAATGGTGGACGATTAGCAAGTAGCGGCGTTTCTTGTTGCTTGTTGTGTCGATTGTTGTTGCTGCTGCTGCTGATTGATGATGGCTGCCGAAGCGGACTGAGAAAATACACCGCTGGTGTTGTATATGCAGATGCGTATGTTGTGCTGTCTTTTCGCGGCTGTACTTTTTTATGTATTTGACGTTTGATGTGTTTTTTTTTAATATTTTTTTTGGTGTGTTTATCTAAAAAAAAAAATGGCGTCTGTCTGCGCTGACTAGCTTACAGTCACTACTAGCAAGCGGGACGAGATGATGATGATGTTTATTTATTTAAGAAAATTGAGATTTAATGAAGATGCCGACGGAAGGGTTATTTTATATATGAGTATTTAAGCGGATTTTTATGTATGATTGATTTTTCACGATTTGATGATTTTAATGATTATTATTATTATTATTTTATTATTGCGGATTTTTGCGGGATTTTTTTTTTCCGTTTTTCTTTTTATTTAAAGTTTATAATTTTCTATTTTCACAACAACACGGTTTTTTTAAAGAAAATTGTTACAAATGGTTTTTGTGCGCAAAGAAATGTTGTTGTTTTTTCTTTAGAGTCGCTATCTTGGTGCGTTATTGTTTGCATAAAAAATATATATATAAATATAAATATTTTAATCTCTTTGTCAAACATTAATAACGCAACCAACCCACACACACACACATATACATATATATATATTTATATATATATATATATATATATGTATATGTGTGTGTGTGTGGGTTGGTTGCGTTATTAAATGTTTGACAAAGAGATTAAAATATTTATATTATATATATATTTTTTATGCAAACAATAACGCACCAAAGATAGCGAACTCTAAAGAAAAAACAACAACAATTTCTTTGCGCACAAAAACCATTTGTAACAATTTTCTTTAAAAAAAACCGTGTTGTTGTGAAAATAGAAAATTATAAACTTTAAATAAAAAGAAAAACGGAAAAAAAAAAAATCCCGCAAAATCCGCAATAATAAAATAATAATAATAATAATCATTAAAATCATCAAAATCGTGAAAAATCAATCATACATAAAAATCCGCTTAAATACTCATATATAAAATAACCCTTCCGTCGGCATCTTCATTAAAATCTCAATTTTCTTAAATAAATAAACATCATCATCATCTCGTCCGCTTGCTAGTAGTGACTGTAAGCTAGTCAGCGCAGACAGACGCCATTTTTTTTTTAGATAAACACACCAAAAAAAATATTAAAAAAAAACACATCAAAACGTCAAATACATAAAAAAGTACAGCCGCGAAAAGACAGCACAACATACGCATCTGCATATACAACACCAGCGGTGTATTTTCTCAGTCCGCTTCGGCAGCCATCATCAATCAGCAGCAGCAGCAACAACAATCGACAACAACAAGCAACAAGAAACGCCGCTACTTGCTAATCGTCCACCATTTTAAAAAACAGCCTCAGCTCGTGATACTTTTCTAAACCATACATCATTAAAACAGCCTGCAGCAAGCGACGACAACAACAAGCGGCGACAAGTGACAGCAAGCAGGCGACGACAAGCGAACAAGCGACGCCAAATTTAAAATCAGAAAACATGTCAACGTACACTGATCACGAGCTCTCGCCGTCACCGACATCATTAAACCAATCAGAGATGTCTGCTGATCATCCATCACCCGACGCTATTGCATCCATGTTGGAGCAGCAAATGGTGTGTGATAGCGAGGGTGAGGAAAAAAAATAGCAACAGCTCGTGCATCATTATTGATGGCAGCGCTGATGAAGACGAAATCGATATTGAATGCAACCCATACGCCATGCCAACGCTTCTAACAGCCCTTGAGGCAACCAAAACAGCAACATCACATGCGACTTGCTCTCAATCGGTTGCTGCTCCACTACCGACATCAGTGCAACCTTTAGTTCCCACAAAATCTTACTATTGCGGGCAGCAGTGATAATGGCAGTAGCAACAACATTATCATCAACGACAACAGTAACAAAATCAACAAAAACAACAACACCAAAGCCTGTCCCGGTGCACCAGGCACTCTGGTCAACACCGTATCGGCAATAAAAACAACCAAATTGCCTGAAAAAACGGCCAACAATGTGACACCCAAAAAACGAAGCTCACAAACCAAAACGCAACAGCCCGAACAGCAAAAGCCCAAGAAACGACAAAGTCAACACACCAGCAACAAAAAGTAGCTACCAAACGAGATAATGAATTATCTGTGGATGGCAATACTATCAAGCCGCCCCAGATTTGCATTAATCTCAACCAAAACGGCGAAATGCCTTCAACCTTAAACATCGATAGCCTTGGCATTGATTTCCTAATCGCCCTGCTCAAGGATAACTCTCCTCCAGTCCATGATTTCACAATCAAACTGGGTGGGCCGAGGGTTGCGAGAATTCATGCCAAGTCATCAAGTGCCTATCGCACAATCATACATATCTTACAAGATACCAACATACAATACAACACCTACCAGATGCGTGAGGAGCGCTCTTTGAGGGTTGTGATTAAAGGAATTCATTCCTCCACTCACACCTCAACCATTAAAACAGAATTGCAGCGCTTGGGATACACCGTAAAATCGGTATACAATCCCACCTTTAACAAGCCTCATGGTACTGGCAAGTTCCATCCAAATCTGTTTCAAGTTGAAGTGGACCACTCGCAAAACAGCATATTCAAAATCAAAACGTTGTGCCACTTTGCCGTCAGCGTTGAGTGGCCGAAACGGACAACAAACAATTTACCACAATGCCATCGCTGCCAAAGGCACAACCATACGGCCAAATACTGCCACCATGCGCCACGATGCGTTAAGTGTGGCAGCGATCATGCCACAACGGCATGCACAAAACTGCCAAATACACCAGCCAAGTGCGCCAACTGTGAACAGCCACATACAGCGAATTACAAGGGATGCCCTATACGCACAAAGCTTTTATCATCAAAGATGCTTACTGTGCAAGCAAAGACCAAGCATGGCACTGCCAAGAACACCATCAACAAGGACAAGGGCAAACCCTTGCCCAGCTCCAATCCCAAGCCCAACCCATTTCGCCGGCAACAGAAAACAAAGCGAAGTACAGCTGTGAAACTGGACAGAAAGACACGACAAAAACAAAAGAAAACAACATCACGACGTGCGAACCAGCAGATATCTGCAGATGATAAGCCATCTACTTCTGCACAAGCAGCACTAATGGCAAATAACAAAATCCCAAGCTCTATTTTTACTCACAAATCAAAACAAAAACCATCCCCCACTTATCAACCATCAGCTAAAAAAATTAAGCAGAATCGAAATATAATCGAATCAGACTCTGACTCCGATATCTTTCTATAATCCAAACGAAAAATTTAACTTTTCCATTATAAAATTAAAACTTAATATAAGAAAACACTCTGCACCCCAAACGCTCTCAAAAAATTAAAAAAAAAAAAAAAAATAAATAATAATAATATTTGTCAGCATCCGAAAAAACTAATATACAAGCAAAATTAAATTAAAAGTAAAACAAACACATAAACAAAACAAAAGAGAATATAAACAAATATATATCTAGCACGTTACTCAATCTCACAACCTCACTGCTCTCCTTCCAAAAGAGATAAAATAAAACGATATAAAGAACATATCATGACAGCCAAACACTTTGCCACTCCCAAACCGAAAAAGATAAACAAACAAACAGACATTTCAATTGCCTTACGTGCAGCCAATAGAAACAAACAAACTAGCCTGGCATCCATTAATGGCCACCAGCAAAATTTGTTCTCTTCCTCTCTTTTATTTCTCTCCTCATAGCTTTTTAGTTCCTCTCTACAAGACGACTCGCAAGAAGAAATAGATGAAGAAGCTAAAATTCAATCAAATCCATATCTGAAACATAAAAAGGCGGAAAGGAGAAAACATCAATTACCCTAAAATAAAACCAAGTTCCCAAATGAGATATACACAAACTTACCCCTCTTGACAAAAGCATACTTACTCTTTTCTTCTTATGTATTTTTCCAGTAAAACTGACAATCTAAAGTATTTTGCAAGCATGAAGTGGTAACAGCTCCCACCGTACATTCGAAAAAACAGAGGCGCATGATGCATGTGCACAAAACACTGGAGCCACATATCTCATCTGAACATAGTCGGCGCGGGAAGAACACTAACGTCATCATCATCACACCACAACGCTATTATTGTCATAGCATAAGAAACAATTTCTGCGCTGTCTCATCCTCTGTCTTTGCTATCATCGCTGCCGTAATAGCAGCCTTTAGCAGAGACAATTATCATCAACACCATCAACATCATCGCATAGCAAATTTGCGTATCACAGAAGCTGTCATCGTCATCATCACCACCATCATCATCGCATAGCAAATCTGCGTACCATGATTTGTGCGCGCACGCTTCGCAACATCATCTGCAACATGTCTGTGCTGCTTTACCATCTGAAAGCTGCCATCATAATCACCAGCATCACCATCTTGCGTACTCATAATCATTCACACGCACATTCTCCGTCGCAACATTTGCAACAGGTCTGAGCAGTCTAACCAGCCAACACAAAAGCAACATTTGCGATCACCAATCTTCATCATCATCATCATCATCAACAACACCACCATCGCTATAAATACCAGCAGGGATCAACAATCAACAGTAGCAGACACCGTCTCAGCTTTTGCTTTTGTTTTTGCTTTTGCAGTCGACGATGAGCAGACAACACAACGCCTTCAAATAGTCTATAAATTAGAACTTAAAATTAAATTAATTACATTATTGTCATAGCTATAAGTTACGTTACTGTTCACATAGTTTCGTAAGTTTTAACTTTAACTTTCAAAAAAAAAAAAACGCACTAAGCTAAATTTTATTATTACCAATGCTCTCTCACCAAATCTTATACCCATACTTTTTCTTTCTTGTAACTCACCCCCTGTCTTTAACACTCTAAACCACTCACTATTCAAACTCAAACTACTCTAATTTTAAAATTGTAAAACCAATCTAATTCACAAAATTCTTAAATCACCTTAAATTACTCTTCTTACCTTCCACTCCTAAATTCAAAACCACTCTATCGATAAATTTGCAAAATCAAACTAATTTACAAAATTTTTAAAATCCTCTAAATTTGCACTCTCACCTAACTCAAAATTACTCTCTTAACCCTCAATCTTTTAAATTCACTTCAGTAATTCTAAATTCAAACCACTCCACTGTTTAAATTTGCAAAATCAAAATAATTCACAACATTTCATATCCCCTTAAATTACTCATTTAACCCTAAATATTTTGAAACTCACTTCTTTTACCTTTAAATGCAAGTTAACTTAAAATTTAATTTTTAAAATCGACCCGAACCAATAACTCTTAAATCCCCTTAAAATTTTCGCTCTTAAATCTCAATTCCTTAATTTCACATCTTTGACTCCTAAATTCAAAGCTACTCTATCTAAATTTGCAAAATTAATCTAAGCCTTAAAATTTTAAATTCTCTAAATTTGCACTCTCATCTAACTTAAAATTCTGCTCTTAACCATCAATCCTTCAAATTCACTTCCTCTACTTCTTAATTCAAACTACTCCATTGTTAAACTTACAAAATCAAACTAATTCACCAAATTTCAAATCCCCTTAAATTACTCAATTAACCCTCAATTTTGTAATTTTTGCAACTTACCTCTTTTACTGTTAAATCCAAATTAATTTGAACTTAAATTTGCAAAATCAAACTAATTCACAAAATGTTAAATCCCCTTAAAAATTTCTCTATTAACCATCAATCCTTCAAATTCACTTCCTCTAGTTCTTAACTCAAACCACTCCACTAATTAAATTTGCAAAATCAAACTAAGTCACAAATTTCAAACTCCCTTAAATTACTCATTTAACCCTCAAGTTTGTAATTTTTGAAACTTACTTCTTTTACTGTTAAATCCAAATTAATTTAAACTTAAATTTGCAGAATCAAACTAATTCACAAAATATTAAATCCCCTTAAAATTTTCTCTATTTAATTCATTTCTTTTACTTTTCAATTCAATCTAATCCATTGTTAAATTTGCAAAGCTAATCTAAGTCTTAAAATTTAAATTCTCTAAATTTACACTCTCATCTAACTTAAAATTCTGCTCTTAACCATCAATCCTTCCAATTCACTTCCTCTACTTCTTAACTCAAACCACTCCACTGATTAAATTTCCAAAATCAAAATAACTCACAGAACTTCAAATCCCCTTAAAATTTTCTCTATTAACCCTCAATCTTTCAAAATCACTTCTGCTACCTTTTAAATCAAACTACTCCATTGTTAAACTTGCAAAATCAAACTAATTCACCAAATTTGAAATCCCCTTAAATTACTCAATTAACCCTCAATTTTGTAATTTTTGCAACTTACTTCTTTTACTGTTAAATCCAAATTCATTGAAACTTAAATTTGCAAAATCAAACTAATTCACAAAATGTTAAATCCCCTTAAAATTTTCTCTATTAACCATCAATCCTTTAAATTCACTTCCTCTACTTCTCAATTCAAACCACTCCACTGATTAAATTTGCAAAATCAAACTAAGTCACAAATTTCAAATTCTCTAAATTTGCACTCTCATCTAACTCAAAATTATTCTGTTAACCCTCAATCTCTTAAATTCACTTCTGTTAATTCTAAATTCAAACCACTCCATTGATTAAATTTGCAAAATCAAACTAATTCACAAAATTTTAAATCCCCTTAAATCACTCTTCTTAGCCACTCAAACTCAAACTTTAAATTACACTCACAATTTTCCATTCCCCTAACAATCGCTCTCATCAAAAACTATATACAAAATAGCAAATCAACTTCTTACTCTACACGTCAATCACGACTTTCACACCTATCAAAAAAAAAAAAAAAAAAAATATTGTTCTCAATTCATCACACAAACCAAAACTCTGTTCTTATCATTAAGATTACAAATTGTTATTATTTTTAGAAAAAAGAACCAAAATACTCCACTAAAACTCCTACCAAAACAACAATCAGGCAGGTTAAACCTGCAGGTTAACCATACACAAAAATTTCAAAACTACTTGCAAAGTTCATGCTTATGCAAATACATAGGCTAATGTCATACCTACCGTAACGTACGTTCTCCCCTAAAAAGGATAGCAATATGCCCGTATAAAATTATTTAAAGAGAAAACGGGCATATTTCGCTATAGTCAGGACATATAAATCAGAAGCTCGTTCCTTAGCATTTGAGGCACTGTTTTACATCAACACCGCAAATAAACAATGTAGTTCTCTCTTTGAACGGCTGCTCCTACCAGGACTGCAGGCTTTATGGCATGGGACATTGCTGACGCCGCACACTGTATCGTTACAATTCACACAAGAACATTAAGTTTTTGTGTGAGTTGTGGCGATGTGGTGTGCGGCGTCGGCAATGTTTTATGCCATGGAGCCTGCAGTTTTGGTGGGAGTGGTGTTTGAGGAGAGAGTTGTATTGTTTATTTGCTAAAATATAAATTTACTCTATACTATAAGCTAGCCACTTAATCGTTATCAATAATTAAACAAATGTATACCAAATGTATAATTATGCCTAAGTGAATACCCAATGTAATCGAACCAAGAAATAAATCTGTGTCTGCATTTGTGCTGGTCATTGTTTGTGTGCTAACGTTGACAAAAACAACTTACACACACACATATATTCAGCATACATAGCAGTTCACTATACGCACAGAAAATTTTCGCCATTTTCAAAATTACTAATACTCTCGCTGCCCTTTTTCTACCCCTTACAGATGCCGAACGTCGACTGCGGGCTGCCGACTGCGGACGGGCAGAATGGCGGCCGCTGCACTTGTGCTGATCTTTTGCGTATAAAATCGACGCGAAATGGACGAAGAGCTCATTAATGTTTGAACCAGTCATTGTGATCAGTTGTGCGCGCCTCTCTCTCTTCAGTTCTTCGCCTCCGTTGGAAATAAAGTTTAAAAAAGTAAAAAAAGTTACTATTATATTGTGCGGCTTTGTCTATGCGGTCAAGTGTGCGTGTGTACGCATAATTGCTTGTGCGCGCTTATATATATATATATGTATATGTGTGTGTGTGTGGGTTGGTTGCGTTATTAAATGTTTGACAAAGAGATTAAAATATTTATATTTATATATATATTTTTTATGCAAACAATAACGCACCAAAGATAGCGAACTCTAAAGAAAAAACAACAACAATTTCTTTGCGCACAAAAACCATTTGTAACAATTTTCTTTAAAAAAAACCGTGTTGTTGTGAAAATAGAAAATTAAAAACTTTAAATAAAAAGAAAAACGGAAAAAAAAAATTCCGCAAAAATCCGCAATAATAAAATAATAATAATAATCATTAAAATCAACAAAATCGTGAAAAATCAATCATACATAAAAATCCGCTTAAATACTCATATATAAAATAACCCTTCCGTCGGCATCTTCATTAAAATCTCAATTTTCTTAAATAAATAAACATCATCATCATCTCGTCCCGCTTGCTAGTAGTGACTGTACGCTAGTCAGCGCAGACAGACGCCATTTTTAGATAAACACACCAAAAAAAAAAAATATAAAAAAAACACATCAAAACGTCAAATACATAAAAAAGTACAGCCGCGAAAAGACAGCACAATATACGCATCTGCATATACAACGCCAGCGGTGTATTTCTCAGTCCGCTTCGGCAGCCATCATCAATCAGCAGCAGCAGCAACAACAATCGACAACAACAAGCAACAAGAACGCCGCTACTTGCAAATCGTCCACCATTTTAAAAAACAGCCTCAGCTCGTGATACTTTCTAAACCATACATCATTAAAACAGCCTGCAGCAAGCGACGACAACAACAAGCGGCGACAAGTGACAGCAAGCAGCGACGACAAGCGAACAAGCGACGCCAAGCAAGCAAGCAAGCGACGGCGTAAAAAGCAAACGACAACCATTTTGGCACTGATATTGCTATTACGCTCTGCGAAACGCAAGTACACATACACATATATTGTCTCTTTTTCTTAATTTTGTTTTTTCTCCGTCTTTTTTGTACACACATATACATATATATTATATATATATATATAATATATATATATATATATATATCTCAATACCATTATTTTTATTTTTCCCACTTAATCACATTATTACATTAAGCTTAACCCCTTTCTCCAGCATGTAATTATACAATTTAGTAGGTACCAACTTTCCCTCCACCCTTCCGAATATATACAATACACCATACCATATTTGCCGCTAGTCTTCTTTTTTTTTTTTTTTTACATACCCTTCATTTATAAACAAACAACTTGCCTTTTGCCTTATAATTACCAATCACATTGTTAATGAACCTAAGCATTCTCTTTTGTATTTTTTCTTGCCCCTTAACTTTTGTTATTTCACTTGTAATTACCTGGCCACCTTTCATACCCTTTTCACAAACACTGTCAATGAACTTTCACCCAAATTCTCAACACTTGCATATACCCTCCGTCTACCTGCATTTCGGCATGACACTGTCACCCGCTCTATTTGTCCTTTTATATTTACTTTACATTTTTTTTCTTACAAATTTTGCGAATATATAATATCTATTCTTCTTCTGCATCCCATTTTTTCGTCTCAAATTGCCGTCGGCAAAATCTAAAGCATCAACTAAAATTAAATGCAAATAATTAGCAAACAAATACATTCATACCCCTTCTTTTCTTTTGCTTTACTATGCAACATATTCAATTCATAATATGTACAAATCAGTGAACTCTTCGCTCAAAACTTATAGCTCAAAAATACCCTCTATCTACCAGCTTGCAGCCTGACACCATCGCTCGCATTTGTGCCCTTTTGACCTTACCTAACTCTATTGCCCTCTTGCCGCCCTCTCACACAATCTACTTGCCAAAAGTCACATTAGCCTGCAAATGCAAATATATTCGCAGCCCTTTTTTCGTCTTAGTTTCTTAAAAATGCCGTCCTCAAAATTTAAAATATAAACTTAAAACATGAATACAAATATATAATCAACAAACCCATACCCCCTTTCTTCTTTTGCAACTTAATCAATTCACTATGTGTACAACAACCTATTTTCTCAAATCACTTATTATCCATAAAGAAAGTCAGTGAACTCTCGCTCAAAATTTATAGCTCGCAAATACCCTTGCCCTTTTTTGCCATCTCTTACCCTCAATTTTTCCGTGCATCACTACTATTGAATATTTGCAAATTTTTCGTGTCAATTTCTCAAAATACCGTCGGCAAATATAATTAAGATAAATAAAGTTTAAACAAAAAAAACAAATAAATAAATAAATAGAAAGCTAGTCTCAAATGTTCTCCTTCTCTACACCCACGCCCCTATTAAACTATCTTAAACTAGAATCTCACAAAAACATATAAACTTCTCTACCTCAAACAGATTTAAAATCAGAAACATGTCAACGTACACTGATCACGAGCTCTCGCCGTCACCGACATCATTAAACCATCAGAGATGTCTGCTGATCATCCTTCACCCGACGCTATTGCATCCATGTTGGAGCAGCAAATGGTGTGTGATAGCGAGGGTGAGGAAAAAATAGCAACAGCTCGTGCATCATTATTGATGGCAGCGCTGATGAAGACGAAAGTCGATATTGAATGCAACCCATACGCCATGCCAACGCTTCTAACAGCCCTTGAGGCAACCAAACAGCAACATCACATTCGACTTGCTCTCAATCGGTTGCTGCTCCACTGCCGACATCAGTGCAACCTTTAGTTCCCACAAAATCTTCAAATATCACAATAGATAATGTGCTTACTATTGCGGGCAGCAGTGATAATGGCAGTAGCAACAACATTTTCATCAACGACAACAGTATCAAAATCACAAAACAACAACACCACAGCCGTCCCGGTGCACCCAGGCACTCTGGTCAACACCGTATCGGCAATAAAAACAACCAAATTGCCTGAAAAAACGGCCAACAATGTGACACCCCAAAAAACGAAGCTCACAAACCAAAACGCAACAGCCCCGAACAGCAAAAGCCCAAGAAACGACAAAGTCAACAACACTAGCAACAAAAGTAGCTACCAAACGAGATAATGATTATCTGTGGATGGCAATACTATCCAAGCCGCCCCAGATTTGCATTAATCTCAACCAAACGGCGAAATGCCTTCAACCTTAAACATCGATAGCCTTGGCATTGATTTCCTAATCGCCCTGCTCAAGGATAACTCTCCTCCAGTCCATGATTTCACAATCAAACTGGGTGGGCCGAGGGTTGCGAGAATTCATGCCAAGTCATCAAGTGCCTATCGCACCATCATACATATCTTACAAGATACCAACATACATACAACACCTACCAGATGCGTGAGGAGCGCTCTTTGAGGTTGTGATTAAAGGAATTCATTCCTCCACTCACACCTCAACCATTAAAACAGAATTGCAGGCGCTTGGGATACACCGTAAAATCGGTATACAATCCCACCTTTAACAAGCCTCATGGTACTGGCAAGATCCATCCAAATCTGTTTCAAGTTGAAGTGGACCACTCGCAAAACAGCATATTCAAAATCAAAACGTTGTGCCACTTTGCCGTCAGCGTTGAGTGGCCGAAACGGACAACAAACAATTTACCACAATGCCATCGCTGCCAAAGGCCACACCATACGGCCAAATACTGCCACCATTGCGCCACGATGCGTTAAGTGTGGCAGCGATCATGCCAAACGGCATGCCACAAACTGCCAAATACACCAGCCAAGTGCGCCAACTGTGAACAGCCACATACAGCGATTACAAGGGATGCCCTCTACGCACAAAGCTTTTATCATCAAAGATGCTTACTGTGCAAGCTAAGACCAAGCATGGCACTGCCAAGAACACCATCAACAGGACAAGGGCAACCCTTGCCAGCTCCAATCCCAAGCCCAACCCATTTCGCCGGCAACAGCAAACAAAACGAAGTACAGCTGGAAACCGGACAGAAAGACACGACAAAAACAAAGAAAACAACATCCGACGTGCGAACCAGCAGATATCTGCAGATGATAACGCATCTACTTCTGCACAAGCAGCAGCACTAATGGCAAATAACAAAATCCCAAGCTCTATTTTTACTCACAAATCAAAACAAAACCATCCCCCACTTATCAACCATCAGCTAAAAAAATTAAGCAGAATCGAAATATAATCGAATCAGACTCTGACTCCGATATCTTTCTATAATCCCAACGAAAAATGTAATTTTCCATTATAACATTAAACTTAATATAAGAAACACTCTGCACCCCAAACGCTCTCAAAAACAAAAAAAAAAAAAAAAATATAATAATAATATTTGTCAGCATCCGAAAAACTAAATATACAAGCAAAATTAAATTAAAAGTAAACATTAACACATAAACAAAACAAAAGAGAATATAAACAAATAAATATCTAGCACGTTACTCAACCTCACAACCTCACTGCTCTCCTTCCAAAAGAGATAAAATAAAACGATATAAAGAACATATCATGACAGCCAAACACTTGGCCACTCTCAAACCGAAAAAGTTAAACAACAAACAGACATTTCAATTGCCTACGTGCAGCCAATAGAAACTAACAAACTAGCCTGGCATCCACTTAGGCCACCCAGCAAAATTTGTTCTCTTCCTCTCTCTTATTTCTCTCCTTTATAGCTTTTAGATCTAAACTACGAGTTTACCATCAAAAAGAAGAATATGATGACATTCAAGCCAATCCAAATCAGAACCTTAACATGCTGCGCGTTAGAAGGATGAAGGACGGCTGAAATGCACAATGCACACAAACATTCAAAGAGCAGGCATGGCAGCTGAAACAATAACACTTAAATCAAATTTGTTCTCTCCCCTCTTTTATTTCCTCCCCTTATAGCGCTTTAGTTCCTCTCTACAGACGACTCTCAAGAGGAAATAGATGAAGACGCTAAATTCAATCAACTCCCATATCTGAAAACATAAAAAGGCGGAAAGCCGGAAACATCAAATACCTTAAATTAAACCAAGTTTTCAATGAAATTTACACAAACTTACCTTCCCTGACAAAAAAGCATACTACTCTTTTCTTATTTGATGTATTTTTCCAGTTAAAACTGACAAATTGATGTGTTAAGCCAACATGACGCTGCAACAGCTCTCCACCTACATCCGACACAGGGGCGCATGATGTATTCACACAAAACTCTGGAATCACCATATCTCATGTGAACAAAGTCGGCGCAGGAAAATCAACACCATCATCACCATCACACCACAAACGCTATGTTTTGTCATAGCAAAAGCCAATCGGCATACAAACTACAATAATATGCACTCGACGAAAAACACCTTCTACGCTGTCACATCAGCCGCCTCTGCTGTCATCGTCGTCACTAGTAGCAGCTTTTGGCAGTGGCCATTATCATCATCAAAACGCATAGCATATTTGCGTACCATGAAGCGGCTATCGTCGTCACCAACCCCCATCATCCATCGCACTGCAATCTTGCGTACAATGATTTACACGCAAGGTCCTTCACTGCAATCATCTGCAACATGTCTGTGCTGCCTTTACCATCCGGAAGCTGCCATGATTCATCACCAGCATCACCATCCCATGGAATCCTGCGTACTATCACTTACCACGCACAACATCTGCAACAGGTATCACACAGTAGCAGACATCCTCGCGCTTGGTACAGTCGTCAATAGATAATAATTTAGAATTTTAACTTAAATTTATCGCATCAAGTGTCACTAGCGTTAAGTATTATTACTGGTCCCATAGTCTCATAAGTTTTTAACTTTCTAAGAAAATTACTTATCTAGTTTGTTTTATTAGCTAGCCACCCGTACACCAACAGACTCTACTCTTCTTCCCTCCAACACACCCCTTAGGTTTGTTTTCACAATCTCAACCACATTCACGCACATAACAAATATTCTTATCAACTCATACCTGTCTTACTTTGCGCTAAATTCACACTCTCAACACTCTTACTCAAAACTCGAATAGTTCCTACTTAATTGTTACTATGATTGCCAAATTGCCATACCCTAAAATTATTCCTTTCATCGCTAGTTCCATCATAATTCATATCAAATCTTGACAATTCATAATCTTTTACCCTTAGTTCGCCTTAAAATTGCTCATCTTTCTTACCACACAATTAAGTAAAATTCAATACATCTTCTACTTTAAAATTCAACCACTCTTGAAATTTGCAAACTCAAATTCACTTACCAAAATTGTTAAATCCCTTTAATTGACTTCATTGTTTTTGTAACCGTCAATCCCTTAAAATTCAATTCAATCGCATCACAAATTACAACTATTTCAAAGTTAAAATTGCATAAGCAAGCCAATCTACATGCTTAATTTCAAATCCCCTTACATGCTCAATTTTTAATATTCAATCTCTAAAATCACTCCATTACTTCTAAATTTCAAACTAGTCCAATGTTTAAATTGTGCTACTTAAGGCGGAATTTAAGATCCCCTAAAAGTACTCTCTTAAACTTCAATCCCTTAAATTCGCTCCATTTGTATCTAAATTAAACTTACTCTAAATTTATAAATTGCATAATCGAGCTACATCGCTAAATCTTCAAATCCCCCTTACATTGCTCAATTTTAACATTCACTACCTTAAATTACTTTGCTAAATTCAAACTAGTCCAATTCTTAAATTTTGCGCGTAGCCAAACTATCTCCAACAATTTTAAAATCCCCTTTAAATTACTCTCTTATACCATACAATCTCTAAATTCACGACTAATTCAAAAAAAAAAAAAATTTTCAACATACGCAAACTTTAACATTTTACACTACCAACTCTTACATCCACAATTTTCCATTCCCCTAAACCATCGCTCTACATCAAAAAAAATATACAATTAGCAAATCAATTGCTTACTCTACACGTCAATCACGACTTTCACACTATCCCCAAAAAAAATATTGTTTTTCCAATCTGACACAAACCAAAACACATGGTTCTTTCATTACAGATTATAAATGTTTTATTTTTAGACAAAAGGAACCAAAACAAAAAAAAAAACAAAACTATCCTACACACAAACAACAACAGCTAGTCAGGTTAATTATTGTAAACAAATTTTTTCAAAACTATTTGCAAAGTCAATGCCTATGCACATACCACTAGCTAATGTCAAACTAACTAACGTACGTTCTCCCATTAAAAGGATAGCATATGCCCGTATAAAATTATTTTAAAGAGGAGAGCACGGGGCATAGTTGGAGCACGGGCATATTGCCTCATAGTCAGAACATATAAAATCACAAGAAGAGCTCGTTCTTAGCATTGCGAGGCACTGGTTTCTATCACAAGTACGCAAAAACTAACACATATAATTCTCTCTTTAAAACCTTATTCCACCCAAAACTGCGAGGCTTTATGGCATAACAAAATTGTGCTGACGCCGCACACTATAGCGTTACAATTCACAAAATCAAAAACTAATGCTAAAATCTAAACTTACTCATCTATAAGCTAGCCACTTAATCTATCAATAATTTAAACAAATGTATACCAACCATGTACTTAATTATGCCTAAGTGAATACCCAATGTAATCGAACCGAGAGAATAAATCTGTGTCTGCATTTGTGCTAGTCATTGTTTGTGTGCTACAGTTGCACAAACAACAACTTCACACCACACATATTATTCAGCATAACATAGCAGTTCACTATACGCACAGAAAATTTTCGCCATTTTCAAAATTACTAATACTCTCGCTGCCCTTTTTCCTACCCCTTACAGATTGCATCGTTACGATCGCCATGCGGTGCCTGCCGACTTGCGGCCCGGGCAGAATGGGGCCGCTGCACTGCTGCTCCGCTGCATGGTGCGGATCTTTTGCGCTATAAATCGACGAACGGACGAATGGACGAAGCGCTCAGTAATGTTTGAACCAGTCATTGTGCTCCGTTGTTGGCGCGCCTCTCTCTCTTCCAGTTTTCTTGCGCCTCCGTGGAAATAAGTTTAAAAAAGGTCAAAAACAAAAAGATGGGACTAGTAATTGGGCGGCTTGTCTCCATGCGTCAAGTGTGCGGTGTACGCATAATGCTGTGGGCGCGCTTTATATATTATATATAATGTATATGTGTGTGTGTGGGGTTGGTTGCGTTATTAAATGTTTGACAAGAGATTTAATATCCATTTATATTATAATATAGTTGTTTATGCCACCACGAACGCACCACAGATAGCGAACTACAACAACAATTTCTTTGCGCACACAAACCCATTTGTAACAATTTCTTTAAAAAAAAAACACGGGTTGTTGTGAAAATTGGAAAATTAAAACCTTTAAATTAAAAAGACAAAACGGAACAAAAAATCCCCCCAAAAAACGCACCACAAACAAAAAAAACAACAAAAACACCAAAACAAAAATCCCCGCACCGCAAAAATCGCAATAATACAATAATAATACAATCATTAAATCACAACAAATTTTGACAGGAACAAATCCAATCATAAATAAACATCCGCTTAAATACTCATATGATAACATAACTTTCGTCGGCTCTTCTTTTCTAAAATTCTCAATTTTTCTTATAAATAAACCACCCTCATCCTATGCCGTCCCGCTTGCTCAGTATGAGTAGTGACTGTACGCTAGTCAGCGCAGACAGACTCCATTTTAGAGTAAACCACCAAAAAAAAAAATAATAACCAAACACACTCAAACGTCAATACATAAAAAACTACAACGCCCGCAAAGAGACCAGCAACCAACATACGAATCTGCATATATTAACATTCACACCAGGTGTGCCTATTCTCTCAGTCCGCATCGGCAGCCATCGCAATCAGCCAGCATATCACAGCAGTTACAAGCAGCGGCCCATAGCAGGTTTAGCTCATCAGCAGCAGCAGCAAGCTAACAATACAATCGACAACCCAACAGCAACAAGAAACGAGCCGCTACTTGACAAATCGTCCACAATCTGTAAAAAAACGGCACCCTCAGCTCGTCGATACTTTTCCTAAACCATTACCAGCATGAAAAACAGCCTTGCCGCACGCGACACCGACCCGACAAACAAACAAAGCGGCGGGACACAAGGCAACGGTCAAGCGTTAGCGTAGGTAGATTCGTTTGATAGTGCAGCCAGCAAGCGCTGACGACGACAAGCGAACAATGCCCGACCGACGCCAAGCAAGCAAGCAAGCCACAAGCGCGGCCGTATTTGCGTTACGTAATATAACGTTAAAAATAAATAAAAATATTTGTAAATCAATTAAAAAGCAAAAAACCCGACAACGATTTTTGCACTGATTATTGCTATTACGCTCTTCGACGACAAGTTACACATACACATATATTTTCTCTTTTCTTAATTTGTTTTCTTCCTCTTTTGTTACCCACATAACATATATATATATATTATATTTCTCAATGCCTATTTTTATTTTTCCCACTTAATCACATTGATTACATTAAGATTCTTGACCCCTTTCTCACAGCATTTTTTATTATACAATTAAGGAGGGGTAACCAACTTTCCTTCTCACATTCCGAATTCTATACAATAACACGATACCATTATTTGCCGCTATTCTTTTTTTTTTTTTTTTTTTACAACCCCTTCATTTATAATACAAAACAAACTTGCCTTTTCATTTTGCCTATAATTACAATCATTGGTAATGAAACTAAGCAGTCTCTTTTGTATTCTGTCTTGCCGCGTTAACTGTTGTTATTTCACTTGTAATACCCTCGGCCACCTTTCATTTACCCTTATTCACAAAACACTGTCCAATTGAACTTTCAAACACCACGCCAATCTTCTCAACACTTGCATATACCCTCCATCTACCTGCATTTCGGCATGACACTGTCCCACGCTCTATTTTGTCCTTTTAGGATTTACTTTAAATTTTTTTTTCTTATCACATTTTGCGAATATATAAAGTATATCTCTTCTTTTCTCCAACCCAGTTTTTTCGTCGCACATTGCCGCCGTCGCACCAAAATCTAAAAGCATCAACTAAAAATTAAAATGCAATTCAATTAGCAACACAAATACATTCATACCCCCTTTCTCTTTCTCTTGGCTTTACTATGCAACATATTCCTTCAATTAATAGGTAACAAGTCAGTGAACTCTTCGCTCAAAACTTATAGCT
>JARNME010000688.1:0-12223 GCA_030179655.1 Scaptomyza flava
TTCTTAAATGCAGTTTTATTCTAGGGTCCAAACCATGAGTTTTAAGACATTGCTTTTGAAAATCGGTTCAGTTTTGCCGAAGTTATGGAAGTCGAAAGATTTGCCAAATGATGATGTCGATTTCTTGGCATAAAATGTTAACATGCAAAATGACCAAAAATCGAATTTTATTTAAATGAAATTTCTTAAATGCAGTTTTATTCTAGGGTCCAAACCATGAGTTTAAAGACATTGCTTTTGAAAATCGGGTCAGATTTGCCGAAGTTATGGAAGTCGAAAGATTTGCCAAATGATGATGTCGAATTTTTGGCATAAAATTTTGACATGCAAAATGACCAAAAATCGAATTTTGTTTAAATGAAATTTCTTAAATGCAGTTTTATTCTAGGGTCCAAACCATGAGTTTTAAGACATGCTTTTGAAAATCGGTTCAGTTTTGCCGAAGTTATGGAAGTCGAAAGATTTGCCAAATGATGATGTCGATTTCTTGGCATAAAATGTTAACATGCAAAATGACCAAAAATCGAATTTTATTTAAATGAAATTCTTAAATGCAGTTTTATTCTAGGGTCCAAACCATGAGTTTAAGACATTGCTTTTGAAAATCGGTTCAGTTTTGCCGAAGTTATGGAAGTCGAAAGATTTGCCAAATGATGATGTCGAATTTTTGGCATAAAATTTTAACATGCAAAATGACCAAAAATCGAATTTTATTTAAATGAAATTTCTTAAATGCAGTTTTATTCTAGGGTCCAAACCATGAGTTTCAAGACATTGCTTTGAAAATCGGTTCAGTTTTGCCGAAGTTATGGAAGTCGAAAGATTTGCCAAATGATGATGTCGATTTTTGGCATAAAATTTTAACATGCAAAATGACCAAAAATCTAATTTGTTTAAATGAAATTTCTTAATGCAGTTTTATTCTAGGGTCCAAACCATGACTTTTAAGACATTGCTTTTGAAAATCGGTTCAGTTTGCCGAAGTTATGGAAGTCGAAAGATTTGCCAAATGATGATGTCGATTTTTGGCATAAAATTTTAACATGCAAATGACCAAAAATCTAATTTTGTTTAAATGAAATTTCTTAAATGCAGTTTTATTCTAGGGTCCAAACCATGAGTTTCAAGACATTGCTTTTGAAAATCGGTTCAGTTTTGCCGAAGTTATGGAAGTCGAAAGATTTGCCAAATGATGATGTCGATTTTTGGCATAAAATGTTAACATGCAAAATGACCAAAAATCGAATTTATTTAAATGAAATTTCTTAATGCAGTTTTATTCTGGTGTCCAAACCATGAGTTTCAAGACATTGCTTTTGAAAATCGGGTCAGTTTTGCCGAAGTTATGGAAGTCGAAAGATTTGCCAAATGATGATGTCGAATTTCTTGGCATAAAATTTTAACATGCAATTTGACCAAAAATCAATTTCATTTAAATGAAATTTCTTAAATGCAGTTTTATTCTAGGGCCAAACCATGAGTTTTAAGACATTGCTTTTGAAAATCGGTTCAGTTTGCCGAAGTTATGGAAGTCGAAAGATTTGCCAAATGATGATGTCGATTCTTGGCATAAATGTTAACATGCAAATTGACCAAAAATCTAATTTTATTTAAATGAAATTTCTTAAATGCAGTTTTATTCTAGGGTCCAAACCATGACTTTCAAGACATTGCTTTTGAAAATCGGTCAGTTTTGCCGAAGTTATGGAAGTCGAAAGATTTGCCAAATGATGATGTCGATTTCTTGGCATAAAATTTAACATGAATTTGACCAAAAATCTAATTTGTTTTAAATGAAATTTCTTAAATGCAGTTTTATTCTTGGTGCCAAACCATGAGTTTAAGACATTGCTTTGAAATCGGTTCAGTTTTGCCGAGTTATGGAAGTCGAAAGATTTGCCAATGATGATGTCGAATTTTTGGCATAAAATGTTAACATGCAAAATGACCAAAAACGAATTTTATTTATATGAAATTTCTTAAATGCAGTTTTATTCTGGGGTCCAAACCATGAGTTTTAAGACATTGCTTTTGAAAATCGGTTCATTTTTGCCGAAGTTATGGAAGTCGAAAGATTTGCCAAATGATGATGTCGATTTTTGGCATAAAATTTTAACATGAAATTGACCAAAAATCGAATTTATTTAAATGAAATTTCTTAATGCAGTTTTATTCTTGGTGTCCAAACCATGACTTTCAAGACATTGCTTTTGAAATCGGGTCAGTTTTGCCGAAGTTATGGAAGTCGAAAGATTTGCCAAATGATGATGTCGATTCTTGGCATAAAATTTTAACATGCAAATTGACCCAAAATCGAATTTTTTTAAATGAAATTTCTTAAATGCAGTTTTATTCTAGGGTCCAAACCATGACTTTCAAGACATTGCTTTTGAAAATCGGTTCAGTTTTGCCGAAGTTATGGAAGTCGAAAGATTTGCCAAATGATGATGTCGATTTCTTGGCATAAAATTTTAACATGCAAAATGACCAAAAATCGAATTTCATTTAAATGAAATTTCTTAAATGCAGTTTTATTCTAGGGTCCAAACCATGACTTTCAAGACATTGCTTTTGAAAATCGGTTCAGTTTTGCCGAAGTTATGGAAGTCGAAAGATTTGCCAAATGATGATGTCGATTTCTTGGCATAAAATTTTAACATGAATTTGACCAAAATCTAATTTATTTAAATGAAATTTCTTAAATGCAGTTTTATTCTGGGCCAAACCATGACTTTCAAGCCATGCTTTTGAAATCGGTCAGTTTTGCCGAAGTTATGGAAGTCGAAAGATTTGCCAAATGATGATGTCGATTTCTTGGCATAAAATTTAACATGAATTTGACCAAAATCGAATTTCATTTAAATGAAATTTCTTAAATGCAGTTTTATTCTTGGTGCCAAACCATGACTTTCAAGACATTGCTTTTGAAAATCGGGTCAGTTTTGCCGAAGTTATGGAAGTCGAAAGATTTGCCAAATGATGATGTCGATTTCTTGGCATAAAATTTTAACATGCAAAATGACCAAAATCTAATTTGTTTAAATAAAATTTCTAAATGCAGTTTTATTCTAGGGTCCAAACCATGACTTTTAAGATATTGCTTTTGAAAATCGGTTCAGTTTTGCCGAAGTTATGGAAGTCGAAAGATTTGCCAAATGATGATGTCGATTTTTGGCATAAAATTTTGACATGCAAATGACCAAAAATCGAATTTGTTTAAATGAAATTTCTAAATGCAGTTTATTCTAGGGTCCAAACCATGAGTTTTAAGACATTGCTTTTGAAAATCGGGTCAGTTTTGCCGAAGTTATGGAAGTCGAAAGATTTGCCAAATGATGATGTCGATTTCTTGGCATAAAATGTTAACATGCAAAATGACCAAAAATCGAATTTTATTTAAATGAATATTCTTAAATGCAGTTTTATTCTAGGGTCCAAACCATGAGTTTTAAGACATTGCTTTTGAAAATCGGGTCAGATTTGCCGAAGTTATGGAAGTCGAAAGATTTGCCAAATGATGATGTCGAATTTTTGGCATAAAATTTTGACATGCAAAATGACCAAAAACCGAATTTATTTAAATGAAATTTCTTAAATGCAGTTTTATTCTAGGGTCCAAACCATGAGTTTTAAGACATTGCTTTTGAAAATCGGTTCAGTTTTGCCGAAGTTATGGAAGTCGAAAGATTTGCCAAATGATGATGTCGATTTCTTGGCATAAAATGTTAACATGCAAAATGACCAAAAATCGAATTTTATTTAAATGAAATTTCTTAAATGCAGTTTCATTCTAGGGTCCAAACCATGAGTTTTAAGACATTGCTTTTGAAAATCGGTTCAGTTTTGCCGAAGTTATGGAAGTCGAAAGATTTGCCAAATGATGATGTCGAATTTTTGGCATAAAATGTTAACATGCAAAATGACCAAAAACCGAATTTTATTTATATGAAATTTCTTAAATGCAGTTTTATTCTGGGGTCCAAACCATGAGTTTCAAGACATTGCTTTTGAAAATCGGTTCAGTTTTGCCGAAGTTATGGAAGTCGAAAGATTTGCCAAATGATGATGTCGAATTTTTGGCATAAAATTTTAACATGCAAAATGACCAAAAATCTAATTTTGTTTAAATGAAATTTCTTAAATGCAGTTTTATTCTTGGTGCCAAACCATGAGTTTTAAGACATTGCTTTTGAAAATCGGTTCAGTTTGCCGAAGTTATGGAAGTCGAAAGATTTGCCAAATGATGATGTCGATTTCTTGGCATAAAATGTTAACATGCAAAATGACCAAAAATTTAATTTTGTTTAAATAAAATTTCTTAAATGCAGTTTTATTCTAGGGTCCAAACCATGAGTTTAAAGACATTGCTTTTGAAAATCGGGTCAGATTTGCCGAAGTTATGGAAGTCGAAAGATTTGCCAAATGATGATGTCGAATTTTGGCATAAAATTTTAACATGCAAAATGACCAAAAATCGAATTTTGTTTAAATGAAATTTCTTAAATGCAGTTTTATTCTAGGGTCCAAACCATGAGTTTTAAGACATTGCTTTTGAAAATCGGTTCAGTTTTGCCGAAGTTATGGAAGTCGAAAGATTTGCCAAATGATGATGTCGATTTCTTGGCATAAAATGTTAACATGCAAAATGACCAAAAATCGAATTTTATTTAAATGAAATTTCTTAAATGCAGTTTTATTCTAGGGTCCAAACCATGAGTTTAAAGACATTGCTTTTGAAAATCGGTTCAGTTTTGCCGAAGTTATGGAAGTCGAAAGATTTGCCAAATGATGATGTCGATTTCTTGGCATAAAATGTTAACATGCAAAATGACCAAAAATCGAATTTATTTAAATGAAATTTCTTAAATGCAGTTTCATTCTAGGGTCCAAACCATGAGTTTTAAGACATTGCTTTTGAAAATCGGGTCAGATTTGCCGAAGTTATGGAAGTCGAAAGATTTGCCAAATGATGATGTCGAATTTTTGGCATAAATGTTAACATGCAAAATGACCAAAAATCTAATTTTGGTTTAAATGAAATTTCTTAAATGCAGTTTTATTCTAGGGTCCAAACCATGAGTTTTAAGACATTGCTTTTGAAAATCTGTTCAGTTTTGCCGAAGTTATGGAAGTCGAAAGATTTGCCAAATGATGATGTCGATTTCTTGGCATAAAATGTTAACATGCAAAATGACCAAAAATCTAATTTTGTTTAAATGAAATTTCTTAAATGCAGTTTTATTCTAGGGTCCAAACCATGAGTTTAAAGACATTGCTTTTGAAAATCGGGTCAGATTTGCCGAAGTTATGGAAGTCGAAAGATTTGCCAAATGATGATGTCGAATTTTTGGCATAAAATTTTGACATGCAAAATGACCAAAAACCGAATTTTATTTAAATGAAATTTCTTAAATGCAGTTTTATTCTAGGGTCCAAACCATGAGTTTAAAGACATTGCTTTTGAAAATCGGGTCAGATTTGCCGAAGTTATGGAAGTCGAAAGATTTGCCAAATGATGATGTCGAATTTTTGGCATAAAATTTTGACATGCAAAATGACCAAAAATCGAATTTTGTTTAAATGAAAATTCTTAAATGCAGTTTTATTCTAGGGTCCAAACCATGAGTTTTAAGACATTGCTTTTGAAAATCTGTTCAGTTTTGCCGAAGTTATGGAAGTCGAAAGATTTGCCAAATGATGATGTCGATTTTGGCATAAAATGTTAACATGCAAAATGACCAAAAATCGAATTTTATTTAAATGAAATTTCTTAAATGCAGTTTATTCTAGGGTCCAAACCATGAGTTTAAAGACATTGCTTTTGAAAATCGGGTCAGATTTGCCGAAGTTATGGAAGTCGAAAGATTTGCCAAATGATGATGTCGAATTTTTGGCATAAAATTTTGACATGCAAAATGACCAAAATCGAATTTTGTTTAAATGAAAATTCTTAAATGCAGTTTTATTCTAGGGTCCAAACCATGAGTTTTAAGACATTGCTTTTGAAAATCGGTTCAGTTTTGCCGAAGTTATGGAAGTCGAAAGATTTGCCAAATGATGATGTCGATTTCTGGCATAAAATGTTAACATGCAAAATGACCAAAAATCGAATTTTATTTAAATGAAATTTCTTAAATGCAGTTTTATTCTAGGGTCCAAACCATGAGTTTAAAGACATTGCTTTTGAAAATCGGTTCAGTTTTGCCGAAGTTATGGAAGTCGAAAGATTTGCCAAATGATGATGTCGATTTCTTGGCATAAAATGTTAACATGCAAATGACCAAAAATCGAATTTTATTTAAATGAAATTTCTTAAATGCAGTTTCATTCTAGGGTCCAAACCATGAGTTTTAAGACATTGCTTTTGAAAATCGGGTCAGATTTGCCGAAGTTATGGAAGCCGAAAGATTTGCCAAATGATGATGTCGAATTTTGGCATAAAATTTTAACATGCAAATGACCAAAAATCTAATTTTGGTTAAATGAAATTTCTTAAATGCAGTTTTATTCTAGGGTCCAAACCATGAGTTTTAAGACATTGCTTTTGAAAATCTGTTCAGTTTGCCGAAGTTATGGAAGTCGAAAGATTTGCCAAATGATGATGTCGATTTCTTGGCATAAAATGTTAACATGCAAAATGACCAAAAATCGAATTTTATTTAAATGAAATTTCTTAAATGCAGTTTTATTCTAGGGTCCAAACCATGAGTTTTAAGACATTGCTTTTGAAAATCGGGTCAGATTTGCCGAAGTTATGGAAGTCGAAAGATTTGCCAAATGATGATGTCGAATTTTGGCATAAAATTTGACATGCAAAATGACCAAAAACCGAATTTATTTAAATGAAATTTCTTAAATGCAGTTTTATTCTAGGGTCCAAACCATGAGTTTAAAGACATTGCTTTTGAAAATCGGGTCAGATTTGCCGAAGTTATGGAAGTCGAAAGATTTGCCAAATGATGATGTCGAATTTTTGGCATAAAATTTTGACATGCAAAATGACCAAAAATCGAATTTGTTTAAATGAAAATTCTTAAATGCAGTTTTATTCTAGGGTCCAAACCATGAGTTTTAAGACATTGCTTTTGAAAATCTGTTCAGTTTTGCCGAAGTTATGGAAGTCGAAAGATTTGCCAAATGATGATGTCGATTTTTGGCATAAAATGTTAACATGCAAAATGACCAAAAATCGAATTTTATTTAAATGAAATTTCTTAAATGCAGTTTTATTCTAGGGTCCAAACCATGAGTTTAAAGACATTGCTTTTGAAAATCGGGTCAGATTTGCCGAAGTTATGGAAGTCGAAAGATTTGCCAAATGATGATGTCGAATTTTTGGCATAAAATTTTGACATGCAAAATGACCAAAAATCGAATTTTGTTTAAATGAAAATTCTTAAATGCAGTTTTATTCTAGGGTCCAAACCATGAGTTTTAAGACATTGCTTTTGAAAATCGGTTCAGTTTTGCCGAAGTTATGGAAGTCGAAAGATTTGCCAAATGATGATGTCGATTTCTTGGCATAAAATGTTAACATGCAAAATGACCAAAATCGAATTTATTTAAATGAAATTTCTTAAATGCAGTTTCATTCTAGGGTCCAAACCATGAGTTTTAAGACATTGCTTTTGAAAATCGGTTCAGTTTTGCCGAAGTTATGGAAGTCGAAAGATTTGCCAAATGATGATGTCGATTTCTTGGCATAAAATGTTAACATGCAAAATGACCAAAAATTTAATTTTGTTTAAATAAAATTTCTTAAATGCAGTTTTATTCTAGGGTCCAAACCATGAGTTTTAAGACATTGCTTTTGAAAATCGGTTCAGTTTTGCCGAAGTTATGGAAGTCGAAAGATTTGCCAAATGATGATGTCGATTTCTTGGCATAAAATGTTAACATGCAAAATGACCAAAAATTCAATTTTGTTTAAATGAAATTTCTTAAATGCAGTTTTATTCTTGGTGCCAAACCATGAGTTTTAAGACATTGCTTTTGAAAATCGGTTCAGTTTTGCCGAAGTTATGGAAGTCGAAAGATTTGCCAAATGATGATGTCGATTTCTTGGCATAAAATGTTAACATGCAAAATGACCAAAAATCTAATTTTGTTTAAATGAAATTTCTTAAATGCAGTTTTATTCTAGGGTCCAAACCATGAGTTTAAAGACATTGCTTTTGAAAATCGGGTCAGATTTGCCGAAGTTATGGAAGTCGAAAGATTTGCCAAATGATGATGTCGAATTTTTGGCATAAAATTTTAACATGCAAAATGACCAAAAATCTAATTTTGGTTAAATGAAATTTCTTAAATGCAGTTTTATTCTAGGGTCCAAACCATGAGTTTTAAGACATTGCTTTTGAAAATCTGTTCAGTTTTGCCGAAGTTATGGAAGTCGAAAGATTTGCCAAATGATGATGTCGATTTCTTGGCATAAAACTTTAACATGCAAAATGACCAAAAATCGAATTTTATTTAAATGAAATTTCTTAAATGCAGTTTCATTCTAGGGTCCAAACCATGAGTTTAAAGACATTGCTTTTGAAAATCGGGTCAGTTTGCCGAAGTTATGGAAGTCGAAAGATTTGCCAAATGATGATGTCGATTTTTGGCATAAAATTTTGACATGCAAAATGACCAAAAATCGAATTTTGTTTAAATGAAAATTCTTAAATGCAGTTTATTCTAGGGTCCAAACCATGAGTTTTAAGACATTGCTTTTGAAAATCGGTTCAGTTTTGCCGAAGTTATGGAAGTCGAAAGATTTGCCAAATGATGATGTCGATTTCTTGGCATAAAATGTTAACATGCAAAATGACCAAAAATCGAATTTGTTTAAATGAAATTTCTTAAATGCAGTTTATTCTAGGGTCAAAACCATGAGTTTAAAGACATTGCTTTTGAAAATCGGTTCAGTTTTGCCGAAGTTATGGAAGTCGAAAGATTTGCCAAATGATGATGTCGATTTCTTGGCATAAAATGTTAACATGCAAAATGACCAAAAATCGAATTTTATTTAAATGAAATTTCTTAAATGCAGTTTCATTCTAGGGTCCAAACCATGAGTTTTAAGACATTGCTTTTGAAAATCGGGTCAGATTTGCCGAAGTTATGGAAGTCGAAAGATTTGCCAAATGATGATGTCGAATTTTTGGCATAAAATGTTAACATGCAAAATGACCAAAATCTAATTTTGGTTAAATGAAATTTCTTAAATGCAGTTTTATTCTAGGGTCCAAACCATGAGTTTTAAGACATTGCTTTTGAAATCGGTTCAGTTTTGCCGAAGTTATGGAAGTCGAAAGATTTGCCAAATGATGATGTCGATTTCTTGGCATAAAATGTTAACCATGCAAAATGACCAAAAATCGAATTTTTTTAAATGAAATTTCTTAAATGCAGTTTTATTCTAGGGTCCAAACCATGAGTTTAAAGACATTGCTTTTGAAAATCGGGTCAGATTTGCCGAAGTTATGGAAGTCGAAAGATTTGCCAAATGATGATGTCGAATTTTTGGCATAAAATTTGACATGCAAAATGACCAAAAATCTAATTTTATTTAAATGAAATTTCTTAAATGCAGTTTTATTCTAGGGTCCAAACCATGAGTTTAAAGACATTGCTTTTGAAAATCGGGTCAGATTTGCCGAAGTTATGGAAGTCGAAAGATTTGCCAAATGATGATGTCGAATTTTTGGCATAAAATTTTGACATGCAAAATGACCAAAATCGAATTTTATTTAAATGAAATTTCTTAAATGCAGTTTATTCTAGGGTCCAAACCATGAGTTTTAAGACATTGCTTTTGAAAATCGGTTCAGTTTTGCCGAAGTTATGGAAGTCGAAAGATTTGCCAAATGATGATGTCGATTTCTTGGCATAAAATTTTAACATGCAAAATGACCAAAAATCGAATTTTATTGAAATGAAATTTCTTAAATGCAGTTTCATTCTAGGGTCCAAACCATGAGTTTTAAGACATTGCTTTTGAAAATCGGTTCAGTTTTGCCGAAGTTATGGAAGTCGAAAGATTTGCCAAATGATGATGTCGAATTTTTGGCATAAAATGTTAACATGCAAATGACCAAAAATCGAATTTTATTTAAATGAAATTTCTTAAATGCAGTTTTATTCTAGGGTCCAAACCATGAGTTTTAAGACATTGCTTTTGAAAATCGGTTCAGTTTTGCCGAAGTTATGGAAGTCGAAAGATTTGCCAAATGATGATGTCGAATTTTTGGCATAAAATTTTAACATGCAAAATGACCAAAAATCTAATTTTGTTTAAATGAAATTTCTTAAATGCAGTTTTATTCTAGGGTCCAAACCATGAGTTTTAAGACATTGCTTTTGAAAATCGGTTCAGTTTTGCCGAAGTTATGGAAGTCGAAAGATTTGCCAAATGATGATGTCGATTTCTTGGCATAAAATGTTAACATGCAAAATGACCAAAAATCTAATTTTGTTTAAATGAATTTCTTAAATGCAGTTTTATTCTAGGGTCCAAACCATGAGTTTTAAGACATTGCTTTTGAAAATCGGGTCAGATTTGCCGAAGTTATGGAAGTCGAAAGATTTGCCAAATGATGATGTCGAATTTTTGGCATAAAATTTTAACATGCAAAATGACCAAAAATCGATTTTGGTTTAAATGAAATTTCTTAAATGCAGTTTTATTCTAGGGTCCAAACCATGAGTTTAAGACATTGCTTTTGAAAATCGGTTCAGTTTTGCCGAAGTTATGGAAGTCGAAAGATTTGCCAAATGATGATGTCGATTTCTTGGCATAAAATGTTAACATGCAAAATGACCAAAAATCGAATTTTATTTAAATGAAATTCTTAAATGCAGTTTATTCTAGGGTCCAAACCATGAGTTTAAAGACATTGCTTTTGAAAATCGGTTCAGTTTTGCCGAAGTTATGGAAGTCGAAAGATTTGCCAAATGATGATGTCGATTTCTTGGCATAAAATGTTAACATGCAAAATGACCAAAAATCGAATTTTTTTAAATGAAATTTCTTAAATGCAGTTTCATTCTAGGGTCCAAACCATGAGTTTTAAGACATTGCTTTTGAAAATCGGGTCAGTTTTGCCGAAGTTATGGAAGTCGAAAGATTTGCCAAATGATGATGTCGATTTCTTGGCATAAAATGTTAACATGCAAAATGACCAAAATCTAATTTTGTTTAAATGAAATTTCTTAAATGCAGTTTATTCTAGGGTCCAAACCATGAGTTTTAAGACATTGCTTTTGAAAATCGGTTCAGTTTTGCCGAAGTTATGGAAGTCGAAAGATTTGCCAAATGATGATGTCGATTTCTTGGCATAAATGTTAACATGCAAAATGACCAAAAATCGAATTTTGTTAAATGAAATTTCTAAATGCAGTTTTATTCTAGGGTCCAAACCATGAGTTTAAGACATTGCTTTTGAAAATCGGGTCAGTTTTGCCGAAGTTATGGAAGTCGAAAGATTTGCCAAATGATGATGTCGAATTTTTGGCATAAAATTTTAACATGCAAAATGACCAAAAATCGAATTTTATTTAAATGAAATTTCTTAAATGCAGTTTTATTCTAGGGTCCAAACCATGAGTTTAAGACATTGCTTTTGAAAATCGGTTCAGTTTTGCCGAAGTTATGGAAGTCGAAAGATTTGCCAATGATGATGTCGATTTTGGCATAAAATTTGACATGCAAAATGACCAAAATCGAATTTGTTTAAATGAAATTCTTAAATGCAGTTTTATTCTAGGGTCCAAACCATGAGTTTAAGACATTGCTTTTGAAAATCGGTTCAGTTTTGCCGAAGTTATGGAAGTCGAAAGATTTGCCAAATGATGATGTCGATTTTTGGCATAAAATGTTAACATGCAAAATGACCAAAAATCGAATTTTATTTAAATGAAATTTCTTAAATGCAGTTTTATTCTAGGGTCCAAACCATGAGTTTAAGACATTGCTTTTGAAAATCGGGTCAGATTTGCCGAAGTTATGGAAGTCGAAAGATTTGCCAAATGATGATGTCGATTTTTGGCATAAAATTTTGACATGCAAATGACCAAAAATCGAATTTTGTTTAAATGAAATTCTTAAATGCAGTTTTATTCTAGGGTCCAAACCATGAGTTTAAGACATTGCTTTTGAAAATCGGTTCAGTTTTGCCGAAGTTATGGAAGTCGAAAGATTTGCCAAATGATGATGTCGATTTTTGGCATAAAATTT
>JARNME010000692.1:0-19924 GCA_030179655.1 Scaptomyza flava
ATCCGTTGTTGTTTAATTATTTGCCCGAGATGTCACGTTTACGTATGTGCATACATTTGTGCATGCGTAAAAATCTGCAAAATTGGCAACAATAACAATTTTGGACAACGCTAAAATTTCAACCATTACGTACCCGATTGGGTTCTCAGATGTTAAATACCCATTGCGTGAGTCACAGTCACCATCACGCTCAAATCCCGGTGTGGATTCCACACGCCGATCGCAGAAATTTTGTAATCACAAAAATTCACAAAAAATACACTGGCTGCCGCCGCTGAAGCCGATGTCGCCGTTTTTCTTCACTGATGACGCCGCCGTTGATCGCCGATGCCAAAGCCGCTATCGCTACCGTCGCAGATGTTTTATACATTCTGCACGAGATGTATTTTATATACTGTCTGTGCATGTGCAGGCGCATGTGCTCAAATACGCCTATACAGGCTATTTTGGACTTCACTGTATCTCCGCCATTACGTGCCCATCTGGGCTCAGAACATGCTTAAATCTCATGGCATGAGTCTATAATAACGACACGCAACAACTCCGGTGTGAATTTTGCACACCATCACGGACTTTCCTGCCACTACAAAAACGCACTGCACGCCGCCGCCGCCACCTGACGATCGCCGATGGATGCCGCCGCCGCCGCAGTTTGCTGTTTTACATATCCCGTGCATGGGCGAACTAAGCCTATGTGCGACGCAGATGACTACGGACGATTCCACTAAAAAGATGATCAACATGGATGCTGCAAATTAGCTTTTAATTAATTATAAACACTTAAATCTAAGTAATTTCAATTGGTAATGTTCTTACAACTTACCTTTTCTTACTATTTGTTTACGCTTAGGTGTGAATGTCATTTACATTGCATGTGCTAGCTAGCATATGTAATTTTTAATTGTAGGGCTACCAGACTGTTTGAATTAGATCGCGCCACTCGTTTCGTTTCGTTTCGCTTCGCTTATTTGCCTTTAGTCTGTTCATTCCACCACTTTTAACATTTATGTTAAAATGTTACAGTTCAATTTGAAAGGTCATTTTTGTCGAGTCCCTTTTTATGGCGACTTGATCATTAGCTTTTTTCGTGTCCAGTACGACGGTTGCAAACAAATTTTTAGCGAAAACGAACGTGTGTGTGCTATGCGAGTCGCGCAAGCGCGAGCAGTGACAGTTAATCAGTTATATATAAAAGCAAATAACTTTTCTTTTTATTGCTTAAAAAGTAGTCCCTAATCACCCGCCAGTTTTTGTTTGTTTTAAACAAATGCAAAGAGTGAAAAATTATTTTCACTTCTTTTGCTGCAAATCTAAGTCCATTCATATACATATTGCCCGTGTCAGGGTAAGCAAGGAGGACGGAAAAAGTTTCTTAATTTGTGCGGAATATATATAATTTCCGCGAACAGTTTTTCTCTCTATAAAACTGTGCCATTCTGTGTCCTCTCTCTCTACACATATATATATACTTTTCGTTTTTTCGTATTTTTTTCTGCCACTACCACATATAAATGTAAAAAAAAAAATTTTTTGTAATTAATTACGACGAAAAAAATTTAAATTTATTTTAAATAAATGCGAGAGTAAGAGAGAGAGTGAGAGAACAAGGGGATAACAATAAAAAAAAAAAAAAAAAAAAAAAAAAAAACTCTTTCAAACTCACCAAGGCGAACGAGCATGCTAAGTTGGCATTGAGCTTCTTTCCAGTGATCTCTGACCTGTTGAAATTCTGAAGTAACCAAAATGCTGTAGGATCGGTTACCTGGGATATATGATCAGAGCCTTCCTGCGTGTTAACTAAACCTTATAACACAACAAATCAACCCTAAAGTAAAACACTACCAGGTTGAAGTTATACAACCCTCATAAAACTAACCAACAAATCAACTACTAACGGTCAGAAACCAAAGTTAACAGGTTACCTAACGCTAACAAACAAAACATACTTCGATAATTCTCCTCCTCTTTCAAACTCACCAAGGCGAACGAGCATGTCAGGTTGGCAATGAGCTTCTTTCTAGTGATCTCCGACTTGTTGAAATTCTGAAGTAACCAAAATGCTGTAGGATCGGTTACCTGGGATGTATGATCAGAGCCTTCCTGCGTGTTAACTAAAGCTTATAACACAACAAATCACGGTGACAGTTCCCTCACTTATCACTATACAAATCAATATATATGTACGTGCCGCCTCTCATAAGAGACTTGGCAAATGGACAACACCTGCATACACTTTGATCACTCTACCTAATTGTATTCCTCCTCAAGCTTTCCTTATCAATATATATGTACGTGCCGCCTCTCATAAGAGACTTGGCAAATGGACAACACCTGCATACACTTTGATTACAAACCGCTCCCTCCTTGGGACAACCAAATATAAAACCGTCAGGTCCAATATGCCTGACCCCACACAATAAAATGATCAGGTTGAAGTTATACAACAAATAAACTAACTACTAAGAGTTGGAACGAAAGTTAACAGGTCCCCGACACCAAAAAACAAAACTTTACGAGATGAAATGATACACGACAAAACAAACCTATAAAGCCAAGTACATGCGTTAACTTGTACTTGCTTTGATGCACAGGGAGAAGGGATGTGTTGGTTGGTAATAGGTCTCTCAGTGGAGTCTGGCTTGTTGCTATTCTGATGTCGCCAAAATACTAAAAGATCAGTCACCTACGGTTTGACCAAAGCCCTTCATCATATCTGCTTCTACCCTCACTTTGAAAGCCTTTCTGATGGGACCCAGGCTTCTTTACTATTTCTCTTAGAACTTAGAAAATTAAATGACGGCTGCCCCATCCTGAAGGCTTGAAATCCGTAATCTTATCTACTCTACCACGGTGACAAGTTCCCTCACTTATCACTATACAAATCAATATATATGTACGTGCCGCCTCTCATAAGAGACTTGGCAAATGGACAACACCTGCATACACTTTGATCACTCTACCTAATTGTATTCCTCCTCAAGCTTTCCTTATCAATATATGTACGTGCCGCCTCTCATAAGAGACTTGGCAAATGGACAACACCTGCATACACTTGATTACAAACCGCTCCCTCCTTGGGACAACCAAATATAAAACCGTCAGGTCCAATATGCCTGACCCCACACAATAAAATGATCAGGTTGAAGTCATACAACAAATAAACTAACTACTAAGAGTTGGGAACGAAAGTTAACAGGTCCCCGACACCAAAAAACAAAACTTTACGAGATGAAATGATACACGACAAAACAAACCTATAAAGCCAAGTACATGCGTTAACTTGTACTTGCTTTGATGCACAGGGAGAAGGGATGTGTTGGTTGGTAATAGGTCTCTCTGTGGAGTCTGGCTTGTTGCTATTCTGATGTCGCCAAATACTAAAAGATCAGTCACCTACGGTTTGACCAAAGCCCTCCATCATATCTGCTTCTACCCTCACTTTGAAAGCCTTTCTGATGGGACCCAGGCTTCTTTACTATTTCTCTTAGAACTTAGAAAATTAAATGACGGCTGCCCCATCCTGAAGGCTTGAAATCCGTAATCTTATCTACTCTACCACGGTGACAAGTTCCCTCACTTATCACTATACAAATCAATATATATGTACGTGCCGCCTCTCATAAGAGACTTGGCAAATGGACAACACCTGCATACACTTTGATCACTCTACCTAATTGTATCCTCCTCAAGCTTTCCTTATCAATAATATGTACGTGCCGCCTCTCATAAGAGACTTGGCAAATGGACAACACCTGCATACACTTTGATTACAAACCGCTCCCTCCTTGGGACAACCAAATATAAAACCGTCAGGTCCAATATGCCTGACCCCACACAATAAAATGATCAGGTTGAAGTTATACAACAAATAAACTAACTACTAAGAGTTGGGAACGAAAGTTAACAGGTCCCCGACACCAAAAAACAAAACTTTACGAGATGAAATGATACACGACAAAACAAACCTATAATGCCAAGTACATGCGTTAACTTGTACTTGCTTTGATGCACAGGGAGAAGGGATGTGTTGGTTGGTAATAGGTCTCTCTGTGGAGTCTGGCTTGTTGCTATTCTGATGTCGCCAAAATACTAAAAGATCAGTCACCTACGGTTTGACCAAAGCCCTCCATCATATCTGCTTCTACCCTCACTTTGAAAGCCTTTCTGATGGGACCCAGGCTTCTTTACTATTTCTCTTAGAACTTAGAAAATTAAATGACGGCTGCCCCATCCTGAAGGCTTGAAATCCGTAATCTTATCTACTCTACCACGGTGACAAGTTCCCTCACTTATCACTATACAAATCAATATATATGTACGTGCCGCCTCTCATAAGAGACTTGGCAAATGGACAACACCTGCATACACTTTCATCACTCTACCTAATTGTATTCCTCCTCAAGCTTTCCTTATCAATATATATGTACGTGCCGCCTCTCATAAGAGACTTGGCAAATGAACAACACCTGCATACACTTTGATTACAAACCGCTCCCTTCTTGGGACAACCAAATATAAAACCGCCAGGTCCAATATGCCTGACCCCACACAATAAATTATAAGGTTGAAGTTATACAACAAATAAACTAACTACTAAGAGTTGGGAACGAAAGTTAACAGGTCCCCGACACCAAAAAACAAAACTTTACGAATTGAAATGAAACACGACAAAACAAACCTATAAAGCCAAGTACATGTTTTGACTTGTACTTGCTTTGATGCACAGGGAGAAGGAGTGTGTTGGTTGGTAATGGGTCGCTCTGTGGTGTCTGACTTGTTGCTATTTTGACGTCGCCAGAATACTAGGGGCTCAGTCACCCGCGGATTGACCTAAGCCCTCCATCATATCTGTTTCTACCCTTACTTTCCAATGCTCGGTCTAGAATAGACTTAAGAGCTAGAGGTTTCTTTGCTTAAATCGCATGTTATAAGGCCATGTCTGAATTGAAATGGGAAACCTCAGGGCTAAGTGGCCCGGCTTGCGTGGACCACTAATTAGTAGGCGATAGCAACACTGTCCTCTCGTGCAAAAACCAAGCAACGAAGGGCATTCCGAGTACTCTAGAACTGCATCAGGCGTTCGAAAGGATCACAAAAAAAAAAAAAAAAAAAAAAAAAAAAAACGCCATACACCTGAAAAGAGAAGAAAGATATTATTGCTATTTAAATACATTTTTTGAATGCAATAAATAAATCAAAAACACTTACATATCAATTCACACCTGGATCCTATGCGAAGATGACCAACAGCAGCGTGGCAGGCTGCTTTGGATACACATCACACACGCACAGCAGATCGTATGGCCAATTCGCCGTTGGACAAACCCAAGATCTTCATCATCGGCACTCACACGGACACACTGCTGGTTCCCTTTGTCGCCTCGGCGGCATCGTGTGGGCCAGACAGGCATGCTCCCACAATAACAGCATTGGCAAACTGATTTATCAACAACAACAATGTAACCTGAAAAAAGGAAAAAGAGTGTATTAACTAAATATACTTACCTTGAAGAACGCGTCCACAACACCCCCAGCGTCGCCATACACCTGAAAAGAGAAGAATGATAATATTGTTATTAAAATACACTTTTTAATGCAATAAATAAATCAAAAATACATACATGCCAATTCACATCTGGATCCCATGCGAAGATGACTAACAGCAGCGTGGCAGGCTGCTTAGGAAATACATCTGACAATCATCACAGATCGTATTGCCAATTCATCGTTGGACCATCCCTGGATACCCATCTTTGGCATTCACACAGACATACTGCTGGTTCCCCTTGTCGCCTAGGCGGCATCGTGTGGGCCAGACAGGCATGCTCCCACAACTTCAGCATTGGCAAACTGATGTATTAAAAACAATGTTACCTGAAAAGGAAAAAAAGAGTGTATTAACTAAATATACTTACCTTGAAGAACGCGTCCAAAACATCTACAGCGTCGCCATACACCTGAAAAGAGAAGAAAGATATTATTGCTATTTAAATACATTTTTTGAATACAATAAATAATTCAAAAAATACATACAAGCCAATACACATCTGGATCCTATGCGAAGATGACCAACAGCCGCGTGGCAGGCTGCTTTGGACATACATCTGACAATCATCACAGATCGTATTGCCAACTCATCGTTGGACCACCCCTGAATCCTCACTATTGGCACTCAAACGGACATACTGCTGGTCCCCTTTGTCGCCTCGGCGGCATCGTGTGGGCCAGACAGGTATGCTCCCACAACTTCAGCATTGGCAAACTGATGCATCAACAACAATATTACCTGAAAAAAAAGGAAAAATAGTGTATTAACTAAATATACTTACCTAGAAGAACGCGTCCACAACACCCCCAGCGTCGCCATACACCTGAAAGGAGAAGAAAGATATTATTGCTATTTAAATACATTTTTTGAATACAATAAATAAATCAAAAACACTTACATATCAATTCACACCTGGATCCTATGCGAAGATGACCAACAGCAGCGTGGCAGGCTGCTTTGGATACACATCACACATGCACAGCAGATCGTATAGCCAATTCGTCGTTGGACCTTCCCTGGATCGTCACCAATGCCAAACAAATGGTACACACTTCTGGTTCCCTTTGTCGCCTCGGCGGCATCGTGTGGGCCAGACAGGCATGCTCCCACAACTACAGCATTGGCAAGCTGACGTATCAACAACAACAATGTTACCTGAAAAAGAAAAAAGAATGTATTAACTCAATATACTTACCTTGAAGAACGAGTCAAAACACCTCCAGCGTCGCCATACACCTGAAAAGAGAATAATGATAATATTGTTATTAAAATACACTTTTTAATGCAATAAATAAATCAAAAATACATACATGCCAATTCACATCTGGATCCCATGCGAAGATGACTAACAGCAGCGTGGGCAGGCTGCTTAGGAAATACATCTGACAATCATCACAGATCGTATTGCCAATTCATCGTTGGACCATCCCTGGATACCCATCTTTGGCATTCACACAGACATACTGCTGGTTCCCCTTGTCGCCTAGGCGGCATCGTGTGGGCCAGACAGGCATGCTCCCACAACTTCAGCATTGGCAAACTGATGTATTAAAAACAATGTTACCTGAAAAGGAAAAAAAGAGTGTATTAACTAAATATACTTACCTTGAAGAACGCGTCCAAAACATCTACAGCGTCGCCATACACCTGAAAAGAGAAGAAAGATATTATTGCTATTTAAATACATTTTTGAATAAAATAAATTTTTCAAAAAATACATACAAGCCAATACACATCTGGATCCTATGCGAAGATGACCAACAGCCGCGTGGCAGGCTGCTCTGGATACACATCACAGCATCATCCCAGATCGTATGGCCAATTCGCCGTTGGACAAACCCAAGATCTTCATCATCGGCACTCACACGGACACACTGCTGGTTCCCTTTGTCGCCTCGGCGGCATCGTGTGGGCCAGACAGGCATGCTCCCACAACTTCAGCATTGGCAAACTGATGTATCAACAACAATATTACCTGAAAAATAAAGGAAAAATTGTGTATTATCTAAATATACTTACCTTGAAGAACGCGTCCAAAACATTCCCAGCGTCGCCATACACCTGAAAAGAGAAGAATGATAATATTGTTATTAAAATACATATTTTTTAATACAATAGATTACTCAAAAAATACATACAAGCCAATACACATCTTGATCCTATGCGAGGATGACCAACAGCAGCATGGCAGGCTGCTCTGGATACACATCACAGCATCATCCCAGATCGTATCATCAGCGCTGACTACTCTCTGATCAGTTCCAAAGATGACATCATACGTCGCCCTCAGTGTCCAGCCCAAACCTGAAAAGATAATAGAGAGAGAGAAAAGGTACTTCATTAACAAAAATAATAATAAATTGTGGACGACGACTACAATTGTTATTATCACCTGGATTAAATGCTCCCGTCAAACAGCAATACACGCAATCCATCGTCAGCGATATGCGAGAAAATCAAAACTGCAAAAATGCAACAGTATTTGTTTATAACGAAAAAAAAAAAAAATAAGCAAAATAACTGAAAAAAAAAAAAAACAAAAAATATACACATTAATTAAACGGAATTTACCTATTGCTAATACTTGATATTAGCAATATTGTGTGATATTTCATATCACGTTCGAATTTAAATCTACGGTATGAACACACATACATACCGATGTCATTATCTTATTATGGATGGCACATAAATAAGTAGCTCTCTCACGCTACAGAAAAAATCTGAGACTCTGCATCATTCAACCTGCTCTATGCGGGAATGAACATGCACGCATAGCTCCACTTTGCTATAAAAAGAAAAAGTTATCAAATTAAAACTAATATTCCGTACTGAAATTAATAAACTTGTGAATGAGTTTTATACAAATTCACGCTCGTTTGAATTATATGGTCAATATCATGACCACAAGCAATTTGACTCGCAATTAACAGCCAAAAGGATTGATGCTGCTCAACAAGGACGAGCAACAACAACAACAACAACTTACATCTCTCCGAATGCTGGCAATGGACTGTTTTGGATTGTTTATTATAAACAATAGCAACCAAAACAGCGTCACTTATTTGGTCCCCGTTCGTCGTCCGTGTCCAGCTTTGAAAAACACATTTTTTTTTTTTAACTGGCCGGCGGCATCGTGATTGGCCAATGGACTTCAACAGCGAACAAGTCCAACGATGACATCGTTTGATGACTTCCGTCTAGATCGTTTTTTCGGCGGCGGCAGAGACGTGCGTGAGTCCTGAACCAGCACTGCAAATACGGACAGCGTGACTCAGCAGACTCAGCACCAGCGTCCAACACACACCTAAAACTCACACCAAATTTGCGGCCATCTTTTTGTCGCCTCGCAGAGGCAACCAGTTTTTTTCTCACCACCACAGCTGAACGTCGGCAGCTACACAGCCCAGCCAATCACCTGCAAAAGAGAAAAATACTCACAACACAATACTTACCTGGCATCCGGATTCATCCATGGGCCCAGCTTCAGCGGCGACGAAACCTGCAAAGAAAGAGAAAAATGGTTAATATATCAATTGACCTTTTTGGCACACTGCTGCGTTGGTTGACAAAACAACAATAAACGCAACCAAACATACGCGGCATCGTGCGAGCCCGTATACGCAGCAGAAAACCGGCAGAAATCCAGCCCAGTCAATTCACCTGCAATAAAGGATAAAACCAACAATACAACACTTACCTGGCATCCAGAGTCATCCATGGGTCCAGCTTCAGCGGCAACGAAACCTGCAAAGAAAGAGAACAATTGTTAATATATCAATTGACTTTTTTGGCACACTTCTGCGTTGGTTGTGAAACAACAACGAACGCAACCAAACATACGCGGCATCGTGCGAGCCCGTATACACAGCAGAAAATCGGCAGAAATCCAGCCCAGTCAATTCACCTGCAAAAAAGGATAAAGTCAACAAAACAAATCAACACTTACCTGGCATCCAGAGTCATCCATGGGTCCAGCTTCAGCGGCGACGAAAACTGCAAAGAAGAAGAAAAATTGGTAATATATCAATTGACTTTTTTGGCACACTTCTGCGTTGGTTGTGAAACAACAACGAACGCAACCAAACATACGCGGCATCGTGCGAGCCCGTATACACAGCAGAAAATCGGCAGAAATCCAGCCCAGTCAATTCACCTGCAAAAAAAGGATAAAGTCAACAAAACAAATCAACACTTACCTGGCATCCAGAGTCATCCATGGGTCCAGCTTCAGCGGCGACGAAAACTGCAAAGAAGAAGAAAAATTGTTAATATATCAATTGACTTTTTTGGCACACTTCTGCGTTGGTTGTGAAACAACAACGAACGCAACCAAACATACGCGGCATCGTGCGAGCCCGTATACACAGCAGAAAATCGGCAGAAATCCAGCCCAGTCAATTCACCTGCAAAAAAAGGATAAAGTCAACAAAACAAATCAACACTTACCTGGCATCCAGAGTCATCCATGGGTCCGGCTTCAGCGGCGACGAAACCTGCAAAGAAGAAGAAAAATTGTTATTAATTAATCAATCGTATCTCCCTGGAAACTGCTGTGTTGGTTGACAAAACAACACAAACGCAACCAAACATACGCGGCATCGTGCGAGCCCGTATACACAGCAAAATGTCGGCAAAAATCCAGCCCAGCCAATCACCTGCAGTAAAGGATAAAAACAAACAAAACAACACTTACCTGGCATCCAGAGTCATCCATGGGTCCAGCTTCAGCGGCGACGAAACCTGCAACGAAAAAGAAAAATTGTTAATATATAAATTGACTCTTTTTTGGCAACTGCTGTGTTGGTTGACAAACAACCACAAACGCAACCAAACATACGCGGCATCGTGCGAGCCCGTATACGCAGCAGAAAACCGGCAGAAATCCAGCCCAGTCAATTCACCTGCAATAAAGGATAAAACCAACAATACAACACTTACCTGGCATCCAGAGTCATCCATGGGTCCAGCTTCAGCGGCGACGAAACCTGCAAAGAAAGAGAAAAATGGTTAATATATCAATTGACCTTTTTGGCACACTTCTGCGTTGGTTGATAAACAACAACAAACTGCAACCAAACATACGCGGCATCGTGCGAGCCCGTATACACAGCAAAATGTCGGCAAAAATCCAGCCCAGCCAATCACCTGCAGTAAAGGATAAAAACAAACAAAACAACACTTACCTGGCATCCAGAGTCATCCATGGGTCCAGCTTCAGCGGCGACGAAACCTGCAACGAAAAAGAAAAATTGTTAATATGTAAATTGACTCTTTTTTGGCAACTGCTGTGTTGGTTGACAAACAACCACAAACGCAACCAAACATACGCGGCATCGTGCGAGCCCGTATACGCAGCAGAAAACCGGCAGAAATCCAGCCCAGTCAATTCACCTGCAATAAAGGATAAAACCAACAATACAACACTTACCTGGCATCCAGAGTCATCCATGGGTCCGGCTTCAGCGGCGACGAAACCTGCAAAGAAGAAGAAAAATTGTTAGTATATCAATCGTATCTCCCTGGAAACTGCTGTGTTGGTTGACAAAACAACACAAACGCAACCAAACATACGCGGCACCGTGCGCGCCCGTATACACAGCAAAATGTCGGCAGAAATCCAGCCCAGCCAATCACCTGCAATAAAGGATAAAACAAACAAAACAACACTTACCTGGCTTCCGGATTCATCCATGGGTCCAGCTTCAGCGGCGATTGATAACTGCAAAGAGAAAGAAAATTAAAAAATTTATATTTGATCTTCTTTTGGCAACTGCTGCGCAGTTGCAAACAACATACATCTGTAAAATACACGCGGTCTTCCCATATCTTGTCGCCTTGCTCATGCGCTGAGAATATTATGTCCAGCCTGGCATCGCGGCACCATGCGGACCCGTGGACACAGTGGAGAATTTGCACCAACTCAGCCCAGCCAAATCACCTGCAAGAAAAGGGAATAAATTAACCAACAACACAACACTCACCTGGCATCCGGATTCATCCTTGGGTCCAGCTCCAACGTCGTCAGTCACCTGCAAAAGGAAAATGAAAATAATTAGTAATAATATATATGTGTATTTTAATATGTTAAATGTTACAAAATAATTTTCGCCGGCCTCATATGCGTGTGCAATTGCACTCGCATCACAACAAGCTGATAGTGTTGTGTAACGCACTAGCTAGCAGTCAATTCAACAAGTTGCCATCCCCTTATCGGAATGGCAACGCCGCTAAAAAATTTGAATTTGAAAAAATTTTAAAAATGTAATATGTAATTAATTCGCAAAAGAAAATTTAATTTTAAATGTCATGTCATATTGTTAAGACAACGTTCTTACAATATTTTTACTTTGTTAACTTTTAATTTTACTTAATTCATAAGCTTACCCAGGTCCATGTATATTCATATTAAGTTGCTCGCCTAAGAGTAATAAGATGAGTATTTTTCTTAATAAAGCAAGGCGACTCAGTTCTCAGTCGACCGTGAATGTGCCAGCACGCAGCCTCTGCAAGACGAGCTCGTGTCGCGAACGCAAACAAACGTTCGCACAGGCACCACATCTGAAAAAAAAAAAAACTAAGAGTAATAAGATGAGTATTTTTCTTAATAAAGCAAGGCGACTCAGTTCTCAGTCGACCGTGAATGTGCCAGCACGCAGCCTCTGCAAGACGAGCTCGTGTCGCGAACGCAAACAAACGTTCGCACAGGCACCACATCTGAAAAAAAACTTTCTGATGGGACCCAGGCTTCTTTACTATTTCTCTTAGAACTTAGAAAATTAAATGACGGCTGCCCCATCCTGAAGGCTTGAAATCCGTAATCTTATTTACTCTACCACGGTGACAAGTTCCCTCACTTATCACTATACAAATCAATATATATGTACGTGCCGCCTCTCATAAGAGACTTGGCAAATGGACAACACCTGCATACACTTTGATCACTCTACCTAAGTGTATTCCTCCTCAAGCTTTCCTTATCAATATATATGTACGTGCCGCCTCTCATAAGAGACTTGGCAAATGGACAACACCTGCATACACTTTGATTACAAACCGCTCCCTCCTTGGGACAACCAAATATAAAACCGTCAGGTCCAATATGCCTGACCCCACACAATAAAATGATCAGGTTGAAGTTATACAACAAATAAACTAACTACTAAGAGTTGGGAACGAAAGTTAACAGGTCCCCGACACCAAAAAACAAAACTTTACGAGATGAAATGATACACGACAAAACAAACCTATAAAGCCAAGTACATGCGTTAACTTGTACTTGCTTTGATGCACAGGGAGAAGGGATGTGTTGGTTGGTAATAGGTCTCTCAGTGGAGTCTGGCTTGTTGCTATTCTGATGTCGCCAAAATACTAAAAGATCAGTCACCTACGGTTTGACCAAAGCCCTTCATCATATCTGCTTCTACCCTCACTTTGAAAGCCTTTCTGATGGGACCCAGGCTTCTTTACTATTTCTCTTAGAACTTAGAAAATTAAATGACGGCTGCCCCATCCTGAAGGCTTGAAATCCGTAATCTTATCTACTCTACCACGGTGACAAGTTCCCTCACTTATCACTATACAAATCAATATATATGTACGTGCCGCCTCTCATAAGAGACTTGGCAAATGGACAACACCTGCATACACTTTGATCACTCTACCTAATTGTATTCCTCCTCAAGCTTTCCTTATCAATATATATGTACGTGCCGCCTCTCATAAGAGACTTGGCAAATGGACAACACCTGCATACACTTTGATTACAAACCGCTCCCTCCTTGGGACAACCAAATATAAAACCGTCAGGTCCAATATGCCTGACCCCACACAATAAAATTATAAGGTTGAAGTTATACAACAAATAAACTAACTACTAACAGTTGGGAACGAAAGTTAACAGGTCCCCGACACCAAAAAACAAAACTTTACGAGATGAAATGATACACGACAAAACAAACCTATAAAGCCAAGTACATGCGTTAACTTGTACTTGCTTTGATGCACAGGGAGAAGGGATGTGTTGGTTGGTAATAGGTCTCTCTGTGGAGTCTGGCTTGTTGCTATTCTGATGTCGCCAAAATACTAAAAGATCAGTCACCTACGGTTTGACCAAAGCCCTCCATCATATCTGCTTCTACCCTCACTTTGAAAGCCTTTCTGATGGGACCCAGCCTTCTTTACTATTTCTCTTAGAACTTAGAAAATTAAATGACGGCTGCCCCATCCTGAAGGCTTGAAATCCGTAATCTTATCTACTCTACCACGGTGACAAGTTCCCTCACTTATCACTATACAAATCAATATATATGTACGTGCCGCCTCTCATAAGAGACTTGGCAAATGGACAACACCTGCATACACTTTGATCACTCTACCTAATTGTATTCCTCCTCAAGCTTTCCTTATCAATATATATGTACGTGCCGCCTCTCATAAGAGACTTGGCAAATGGACAACACCTGCATACACTTTGATTACAAACCGCTCCCTCCTTGGGACAACCAAATATAAAACCGTCAGGTCCAATATGCCTGACCCCACACAATAAAATGATCAGGTTGAAGTTATACAACAAATAAACTAACTACTAAGAGTTGGGAACGAAAGTTAACAGGTCCCCGACACCAAAAAACAAAACTTTACGAGATGAAATGATACACGACAAAACAAACCTATAAAGCCAAGTACATGCGTTAACTTGTACTTGCTTTGATGCACAGGGAGAAGGGATGTGTTGGTTGGTAATAGGTCTCTCTGTGGAGTCTGGCTTGTTGCTATTCTGATGTCGCCAAAATACTAAAAGATCAGTCACCTACGGTTTGACCAAAGCCCTCCATCATATCTGCTTCTACCCTCACTTTGAAAGCCTTTCTGATGGGACCCAGGCTTCTTTACTATTTCTCTTAGAACTTAGAAAATTAAATGACGGCTGCCCCATCCTGAAGGCTTGAAATCCGTAATCTTATCTACTCTACCACGGTGACAAGTTCCCTCACTTATCACTATACAAATCAATATATATGTACGTGCCGCCTCTCATAAGAGACTTGGCAAATGGACAACACCTGCATACACTTTGATCACTCTACCTAATTGTATTCCTCCTCAAGCTTTCCTTATCAATATATATGTACGTGCCGCCTCTCATAAGAGACTTGGCAAATGGACAACACCTGCATACACTTTGATTACAAACCGCTCCCTCCTTGGGACAACCAAATATAAAACCGTCAGGTCCAATATGCCTGACCCCACACAATAAAATGATCAGGTTGAAGTTATACAACAAATAAACTAACTACTAAGAGTTGGGAACGAAAGTTAACAGGTCCCCGACACCAAAAAACAAAACTTTACGAGATGAAATGATACACGACAAAACAAACCTATAAAGCCAAGTACATGCGTTAACTTGTACTTGCTTTGATGCACAGGGAGAAGGGATGTGTTGGTTGGTAATAGGTCTCTCTGTGGAGTCTGGCTTGTTGCTATTCTGATGTCGCCAAAATACTAAAAGATCAGTCACCTACGGTTTGACCAAAGCCCTCCATCATATCTGCTTCTACCCTCACTTTGAAAGCCTTTCTGATGGGACCCAGGCTTCTTTACTATTTCTCTTAGAACTTAGAAAATTAAATGACGGCTGCCCCATCCTGAAGGCTTGAAATCCGTAATCTTATCTACTCTACCACGGTGACAAGTTCCCTCACTTATCACTATACAAATCAATATATATGTACGTGCCGCCTCTCATAAGAGACTTGGCAAATGGACAACACCTGCATACACTTTGATCACTCTACCTAATTGTATTCCTCCTCAAGCTTTCCTTATCAATATATATGTACGTGCCGCCTCTCATAAGAGACTTGGCAAATGAACAACACCTGCATACACTTTGATTACAAACCGCTCCCTTCTTGGGACAACCAAATATAAAACCGCCAGGTCCAATATGCCTGACCCCACACAATAAAATTATAAGGTTGAAGTTATACAACAAATAAACTAACTACTAACAGTTGGAAACCAAAGTTAACAGGTCACCCGACATCAAAAAACAAAACTTTACGAATTGAAATGATACACGACAAAACAAACATATAAAGCCAAGTACATGCGTTAACTTGTACTTGCTTTGATGCACAGGGAGAAGGGATGTGTTGGTTGGTAATAGGTCTCTCTGTGGAGTCTGGCTTGTTGCTATTCTGATGTCGCCAAAATACTAAAAGATCAGTCACCTACGGTTTGACCAAAGCCCTCCATCATATCTGCTTCTACCCTCACTTTGAAAGCCTTTCTGATGGGACCCAGGCTTCTTTACTATTTCTCTTAGAACTTAGAAAATTAAATGACGGCTGCCCCATCCTGAAGGCTTGAAATCCGTAATCTTATCTACTCTACCACGGTGACAAGTTCCCTCACTTATCACTATACAAATCAATATATATGTACGTGCCGCCTCTCATAAGAGACTTGGCAAATGGACAACACCTGCATACACTTTGATCACTCTACCTAATTGTATTCCTCCTCAAGCTTTCCTTATCAATATATATGTACGTGCCGCCTCTCATAAGAGACTTGGCAAATGGACAACACCTGCATACACTTTGATTACAAACCGCTCCCTCCTTGGGACAACCAAATATAAAACCGTCAGGTCCAATATGCCTGACCCCACACAATAAAATGATCAGGTTGAAGTCATACAACAAATAAACTAACTACTAAGAGTTGGGAACGAAAGTTAACAGGTCCCCGACACCAAAAAACAAAACTTTACGAGATGAAATGATACACGACAAAACAAACCTATAAAGCCAAGTACATGCGTTAACTTGTACTTGCTTTGATGCACAGGGAGAAGGGATGTGTTGGTTGGTAATAGGTCTCTCTGTGGAGTCTGGCTTGTTGCTATTCTGATGTCGCCAAAATACTAAAAGATCAGTCACCTACGGTTTGACCAAAGCCCTCCATCATATCTGCTTCTACCCTCACTTTGAAAGCCTTTCTGATGGGACCCAGGCTTCTTTACTATTTCTCTTAGAACTTAGAAAATTAAATGACGGCTGCCCCATCCTGAAGGCTTGAAATCCGTAATCTTATCTACTCTACCACGGTGACAAGTTCCCTCACTTATCACTATACAAATCAATATATATGTACGTGCCGCCTCTCATAAGAGACTTGGCAAATGGACAACACCTGCATACACTTTGATCACTCTACCTAATTGTATTCCTCCTCAAGCTTTCCTTATCAATATATATGTACGTGCCGCCTCTCATAAGAGACTTGGCAAATGAACAACACCTGCATACACTTTGATTACAAACCGCTCCCTTCTTGGGACAACCAAATATAAAACCGCCAGGTCCAATATGCCTGACCCCACACAATAAAATTATAAGGTTGAAGTTATACAACAAATAAACTAACTACTAACAGTTGGAAACCAAAGTTAACAGGTCACCCGACATCAAAAAACAAAACTTTACGAATTGAAATGATACACGACAAAACAAACCTATAAAGCCAAGTACATGCGTTAACTTGTACTTGCTTTGATGCACAGGGAGAAGGGATGTGTTGGTTGGTAATAGGTCTCTCTGTGGAGTCTGGCTTGTTGCTATTCTGATGTCGCCAAAATACTAAAAGATCAGTCACCTACGGTTTGACCAAAGCCCTCCATCATATCTGCTTCTACCCTCACTTTGAAAGCCTTTCTGATGGGACCCAGGCTTCTTTACTATTTCTCTTAGAACTTAGAAAATTAAATGACGGCTGCCCCATCCTGAAGGCTTGAAATCCGTAATCTTATCTACTCTACCACGGTGACAAGTTCCCTCACTTATCACTATACAAATCAATATATATGTACGTGCCGCCTCTCATAAGGCAGACCTGTTGGTCACTAATTGCGCACAAACACGCCCTCGATGGCAATGACCACCTCCTTGATTACAAACCGCTCCCTCCTTGGGACAACCAAATATAAAACCGTCAGGTCCAATATGCCTGACCCCACACAATAAAATTATAAGGTTGAAGTTATACAACAAATAAACTAACTACTAACAGTTGGAAACCAAAGTTAACAGGTCACCCGACATCAAAAAACAAAACTTTACGAATTGAAATGAAACACGACAAAACAAACCTATAAAGCCAAGTACATGTTTTGACTTGTACTTGCTTTGATGCACAGGGAGAAGGAGTGTGTTGGTTGGTAATAGGTCGCTCTGTGGTGTCTGACTTGTTGCTATTTTGACGTCGCCACAATACTAGGGGCTCAGTCACCCGCGGATTGACCTAAGCCCTCCATCATATCTGTTTCTACCCTTACTTTCCAATGCTCGGTCTAGAATAGACTTAAGAGCTAGAGGTTTCTTTGCTTAAATCGCATGTTATAAGGCCATGTCTGAATTGAAATGGGAAACCTCAGGGCTAAGTGGCCCGGCTTGCGTGGACCACTAATTAGTAGGCGATAGCAACACTGTCCTCTCGTGCAAAAACCAAGCAACGAAGGGCATTCCGAGTACTCTAGAACTGCATCAGGCGTTCGAAAGGATCACAAAAAAAAAAAAAAAAAAAAACACAGGCAGCTGCCATTGAGATCTGCAAATACACAGGAAGCTAGAAGTCAATAAAGCATGCTGATGCGGATGCCACTCACGCTCTCACAGAACCTGGACTCATTACTGATGACATCATGGTGCAATGTAAGTGCCAATCCGGATGAGGCGATCAAATTCTATTCCCATCGCCATCGCTCATGCTGAAATGCCACAGCATACAAAAGGCATGACAATACGATCTGCAAAACAGAACAAAAATGGATTAGTACACATCTAAATAATGACGAGAAATCAAAACTGGAATCAAAAACTCACCACTCAATACTGGCCTGTCTCGCATTTGCATCTATGCGAATCGCCGGATGAGCCTTCGATGCTGCGTCGCCCTTGCATCACACATTGATGATGCCGCTGCCGATGCCGCCACTGATGAGCGTGTAAAAACAATACACGCCAAATCTGCCACTGCCGAATGCCGCCAGATGCTGATGCTTTTTTGCTGATGCTGATGCCCGCCACACGTTACACTGGCCTCGCCATGTGTGTATATGTTGGTATTTCTTTCATCCACAGGTATGCCGTAGATATTCGCCATCGATAACAACACCAACACAAATGCCTGCACATGGATGCTGACCTGCACCAACATTTTTTGTCGCTGCTGCCGCTGCCGCCACTACGGCTTTTTTTTTTGCCTTCATTTTTTGCATCCAAAAACACTTTTTGGTTTGCTGAAAATTGAAGGAAAAAAGCCATTAACAAAGAAGAAGAAGAAGAAGAAGACTAAGCATTTGCAAAAAAAATGCTAATGCGCAATAACACAATATGTACCTGCCTGCCACTTGTTGTATATATATATGTATATATGTATATAAGCTGCTGCCGCAGCCCGTTCCGGACAACACGAAGATGCCCCGTCGCTTCGTCGCTGGACCCCCCTGATTGCTGCGAGTAGCTGAAAATAGATAAGCTTTTAAAATATTAGATTAATTTAGCCAATTCAATAGTTTTACAAAATACCAAATTGAGTATGCCGCGTCGCAATTGCCGCGTGCTTGCGATAATTGTGTGACCGGCTCTTAAAAAACTCTCACTAATGCCAATAAAATACCAAATTCAGCGATGCCACTTCGCTGCAATTTGATATTTGGGCAACAAATTGTGGCAACCCCGGCACTCAGCCAAATAGCCAACACGCCAACCCAGCAATTCCCTGACCGTTTCACTTGCATGTTGCGCAACATTTCGTTTCACTTATTGTTGCGAAACACTTTCTGCACTTGTTGCGAAAGTTGACTGCGCAAACAGCTGTGAGTGGAACGGCCATTGAACTTGCTATTTGTTATTTTCTGATTAGGGACAAGTTATTCTGAATTTTACAAATGAAGATTTCTATGTTATATGTTTATTAGTATAATGTTTGTTCAATTTTTATGTAATGTTCTTGTATGTCTCTATGAATAATATGTTAATTATTAATTATTAATATTTTAGTATAATTATTATATTTAATTATTATATATATGTCAGTACAGTCTAAGTCTAGTTCAGAGTCTGTTGAAGCTAGCATCTTTTTGTTTTGGAGCGTGTTAGAGAGTGGGGAGCGTCGCTGTTTGAGTGAATTTTTCCTCTCATGCACAAACTCCCCACACTCTCGCGCGCTCTATCCCCTTTTGCTCTTGGAACGGCGATGGAGTTTGAGTTTTTTCCTCTTTCCTTGTTGCTTTTCCTTGATACCAATAATGCCTTGCCCCGGATCACTCGGTGTTTGATGCCTGTTGCATTCGGACGC
>JARNME010000695.1:0-21919 GCA_030179655.1 Scaptomyza flava
AAGGAATCTCTTCTTTTGCTCTATAGGGAGGTTAAAAGGAGATCTCTTATAATGCTCTATAGGGAGGCTAAAAGGAGATCTCTTCTATTGCTCTACAGGGAGGCTAAAAGAATACCTCTTCTATTGCTCCTTTGGGAGTTTATGGGAGATCTCTTTTATTGCTCCTTTGGGAGATTATGGGACTACTCCCTTCCAATGACACGCAATGTAAAAAGCTATTAGTCGATTTTATGTGTATTTACACACGAGTATAGGGAGTAATAGGGAGTTCTCCATGCCTCGCAAAGGAGGCCTCCTGGAGCTCTCAGTGATTGCTCCGAAGTGTTTATTGCTCAACTCAATTTAAATTCGATTCTTCGCTTACTGCGCGTCACATGCCATTGGTTCTCTTATTGTTATGCATAAAATATGCAAATGTGATTCTTAACTCTGAAATCGTTGCTAGCATGCGTTGCAGCTTAGCCCGATTTAGCAAATTAACGTTATTAACGTTATTTGACAATGATTTGGGGCAGCATTTAATGCGTCGTCATATGAATAATGCGAGAGATTTGCCTTTTTTGCTGCGCTTAATTAAGGAAGGAATAGGGGCTGACCCGGAGAGCGTCTATCTGGCATGATTTGTAAACACAATTTGGTTAGCGAGCCATGAACATAAAGTAAAATTTATGGCGACTGAGATTTCCAGTTGAATATGCGCTAGAAAAATGGCCAACGACAACGATTGAAATGCTGAATAATCTGCGCGGGTTATGATCCTGTTCTATGTCCTGTTTGTTGTTGTGGTGCTGCTGCGTTCTTGTGTTATGGCCAGACAACGAAATATGCCAAAAATGAGGCTAAATTACTTTTAATATTCGAGAGAAGCAAAGCCAACAAGCCAAAACGAAGCCACAAGGCGACTAGCCTTTGGGATGGCTGGGGTCTCTCTAGGCCAAGACTGACAGTCAGAGATAAATACAATGTACAAGTGTCCTTGCTATAGAGATGGGCAGAACCCTTTTACACTTTTCAAAACAAATAAGGAATCAATTCAAGTTAAAAAAAAGTAATAATAATAATAATAAGAATTAGAAAGTATTAAATAAAAACAGTTCACTCTGGTTTTATATTAAATTATTTTGAACTTTGGTGGACTTGATAGTATGGCACGTAAAACTCCGTTAAATATTTTCTCGCAGTGTTTTTCTCTATGTGCTTGTGTGCTGTTATCCTATATAGTTGGTTGGCAACAACATAATTTCGTAATTAATTTGCCAAAACACGAATGTAATTTAATAAAATTGCGCATTCGCCGCATCGCACGGGCAAGCAAAAGCAGCAGCAACAACACCACCCGTTCATTGTGTGGCACAGCATCTTAATTTTCTAAGTGCAAAATTCAAGTAATTTATGCAGGGCCTTGAACAATTTGCGGCGTTGGTAAGGACGATGCCACCTACTCCACAACTCCATTCCATCTTCTTTATCATGATCACCATTTTCATTTTCATCTTCATCTTCATCTTGTTCTGTGCGTACGCCTTTTGCACTTGCTATGGCCTTGCAGTGTCAGAGCAAAAGTAAGCAACGATTGTTTATGGTCTATTTTTGAGAATGCCACTAATTATGTTGGCATTTGAGCCACAGTAGCATCCCGTGGCAACGCTTCCAATTACTTGACTGAAATAAATCAGAGAGGCGTCAAGTGGCGTGGGCCAATGCCACAAATCCATCCATTGGCAACTCAGACCAGTGTCAGTTTCATGATTTCGAAACTTTCACCACAATATCGATTACGCTGCTGCAAGGCTTAATATAAAACTAGTTCCTTATGAACGATTTAAAATATATTAATTAAGTATTGATTTAACTTTCCAACATTTTGAGTTTAAATTATTTTTAAAAACGATTACAGTTCAAATATATGAAAACCTGTTTATAGAGAAATATTTTATGGACCTTGATATAATAATAATAAAATAGTTATTTTACAAAATAAAACTCTTGAAAATGTTATTGAATAATTTGCAATAACTCGAGCACACAAACCAAAATTTAGTTGGAACAATGCAATATATCTATCTATATATTCAAGTAGACTCCTTTTGATAAATCTTCCCTCCCTGTTAAACCGTAGAACTATGCATGGAGTATTATTTATTACTAACCTACTTAATGGTGAAATCGACTCATCAGTTCTTTTGAGTCGAAATAAATTTAATGTCCCGGTTAGATCTTCACGTAACTTTTTACCCCTTAGCCTTGATCGTTGCTTCAGCAACTATTTAATTCATGAACCATTTCGTGTTATATGTTCTGACTATAACAAACTTTATTCTCTTGTCTCCTTGGAGGCCTCAACTCCAGTACTAAAAGATCGATCTTTTTTGCTTTATCTAATCGTAACCACTAACTACTAGTCTAACGCTGGTCTGATTGGGTTTTTCTGGGTTTTTCCCAATCCTCGCAACAAATGTTGGACTGCTAAATTTTTTATTGAATTTCCCAGAGCTTTAACTTTAACTTTTAATTATTTTTTCAGATTTATATTGTATTCTATATTTTACTTAATTTAATTATTTTAATTATTTTTAATTTAAATTAAATTTTGATTCATTTTAATGTCAGCTGCTCTTAGCTGACTATAAGTAAATAAATAAATAAATAAATAAATAAATAACTGGCATGCCCTTGTGACGTTATGTGTTGCCCCGCTGGCGGTTAAATCAAATGCCGCAATTTGATAATATTTCAACAGGAAATTATTATGAGTGGGCAGCAATCCCAACTGGCCTCTCTACCCGACCGCCATCGCTTTGCGAGAGCGGTTGCCGTTTTGTTGACATTTCCGTCGCCGCATCCGCTAAAAATTTGTTTTTCCTGACTATCTCTCGTCATCCCTCAATCTACGCCACCAACAACAACAAACCGCATCACAGTTCTGGCCATCTATAGCCACTTCACGGCCCATATGGCGCTTCTTTCGTTGTATCCTTGGCAGCCACGTAAAAAGGATTTGGGGCAACGCAATTCGCATGCCTTAATGCCAAAAGACGTCGTATAAACATAGCAAGCCACGCCCCTTCCTTGCCTTTAGCCCACCCAATAAAGTCTTTGAATTACATTCCAGCAACAGAGCTCAAAAAAATTGTATATATATATAGAGATGAAAAAAAAAACCCGCGCAGGACAGCAAAAAATAAAATTTTTTTCTATTATATAAAATTTTTTTTTTTGCTGCTTTGCCAATTTCTTTTTTACGGCTTTTTTTTTTGGTTCGGGTTGTGTGCGCATTTGGCGGTTTTTATAAAAAATTACCATGTTTTCTTCGCACTCATTCGCAGCTACCCCAAACCCGTCACTTGGCATAGCATTTCTTCTACTTCCTTTTCTTTTGCTGCCCGGCAATTTTGGCATTTGACTTTTTTACGTCAGGCACTTGAGACGGACGGGCTGTTCGGTGTGTAGGGGGTGCATGGGAAAGGGTCGTAGTCAACCAGTGCGCCACACACTTCCTCTAAAGTGCCGTTGGTGTGCGAGCGGTGCATCCACGAAATATAGTGGTCACTGTCACACTAACGACAGGCGTGATCAGCAACGAGGAACCGTTGTTGCTAGGCAAATCTCACTTAGCAGCGCTGACAAGCCCCAGTCCAGCGAGACAGCAGAAGAGTATAAAAGAAGCCGCCTTGGACAGAGCGGCAAGTTAGTTGAGTACAAGTTAGTTGAGTACAAGTTAAGTGAGTACAAGTTAGTCGAGTACGGAGTCAATACGGAATAAGTGAAAATCAGTGCGAAACATAAACAAATCCTACGCGAAAGGATAAGTTAAGAATTTAAGGAATCATATCGCGATAAGGACAAAGCAGATCGTGTCCTTAGCGATTAACAAACATTTTACTGAGAAATTGATACGCGAAATTTAGCCAGCCGTGGGGTGCGTTGCATTTGCAAAGCAACCTCGAATTAAAACCAAGTATCAGACAAGTGAGCCTGGTGAAGGACAGGTGAAGCTTAAGCCAGATCCTGAGAGTAGGCGACACTATTGGCGAAATCCTTGTGGCAACAAGGAGGCCATAGTAGAGCCTGGCGAATTCGGGCGTTGCTAGCTAAAACCTCGTTTAGTAGGCGAAACATTGTTTCTGAATATTTGGTGCAACGAGAGCGCCAGCATTGAAAATAAAACCACGACACAAGAGCCGTACGATTTACTAAACTCTAATACGAAATATCATTAAGTGCACAACAATTGTTAAACCCAACGTGAAACTAGCAGAGAGTGCAGTTTAAATATATGTATTAAAAGTAAAACCAAATTGTGTTCTTATTGCCGCAGCCGCCACAAATATAAATTTGTTGGCACGTACCCTCAACACCGCGAGAGTTAGCCCAGCTAAAACCGCGTAACTTTAGGTTCGTTACAACTGGCGCCCAACGTGGGGCCCGAACCCACGACCCTGAGATTAAGAGTCTCATGCTCTACCGACGTTACAACTGGCGCCCAACTGTGGATCTACGGCTAATATCACATAGTTTTTTTTTTTAATAATATACATATAAATAATTGACAATATGGTTCGTTCGTGGGTGTACAATCTAAAAAAGGATGCACTAGTGAAATGCGGAGTGGAATTCGGTCTGGAGCTTGAAGGCACTGTCAAAAATATGAGAAGACAATTCGGAGACTGGGTAAGTCAAAATGAAAATACTCTTCCACACAGCGTTCGCATTAGCGAACTGGCGAAAACATACAGCCGACAGTCGCCGAATAAAGAACCCGAATTCATGCGCGAGGAAGGGGAATACGAAGAGGAAAAGGAGTTTGCCGGCATAGACGTAGCAAGGCTGAGCGTCCCATGCACCAGCGCGGCGGCTAGGGCGCGAGATTTACAAGAATCTCGCCGATCGCCCTGGAGTACAACCCAACAGCCAGGAGAGCGTAGCCACAGCCACACACATGATCAGACCAATGCAAGGGCAAGTGAATACCAAAAAGTATCCAAACAAGTTCGAGAGTGGAGCTTTCGATTCGATGAACTATGGAAGCCTCTCGAATTCTTGGAGCAAGTGGAATGGTCGGCAGACACATATGGATTAAACTTAAATTTAATTACAAGAGCAATGCCGGAGTTGCTGAAAGGAATGGCACTTAAGTGGTACATAGCTAACAACAGGCATTGGACTACATGGGTGGATTTTGTCGACAGTTTTCAAGAATATTTCTTACCTCGAGATTATTTTGAAAATTTGTACGACGAAGTACGCAGACGGCGGCAAGCTCTGGATGAGCCTTTTAAAGTCTATATGGTGGAGATGCAGACTCTGATGAGACCCCTACGACTCTCAACAGAGAAGGAAGTGCGCACCATTTACACCAACAGCCTTCCTGACTTGCGCGGATACGCACGGCCAAACCAGTTCTCGAATTTGACCCAGCTGATGCAACTGGCAGAAGAATTCGAAGAACTATAAAAGGATAGGCTGAAACTGAGGCTACAAAGTGCTACAGCCCAACAACAATATAGCCAACATCAACAACAACAGCCTCAACAACACCGAGATACGCAGCAAAATGGACGCGATCACAACCAGAGTCGTGGAAATCGTACCCGATTTATGGCCATGGAGGAGCAGAACCAGCACGCTGGAAGAATGGACGAACGGCCAACCCCAACACCTAGGACCCAGCAAAATCCTGCCAGAACACACATAAAGAACCCAGGAAGGGCATGTCGCGTGTGTGGACAGGAAGGACACTGGGCGATAGAGTGCCGAAACCCAATGCTGGAATTCTGCTGGGTTTGTGGCAGAATCGGGCAGCGGACAGCACTATGTTGCCAATCGGGAAACGGCCAGCGGCGTCCGCCATCGAGGGGCGAGCGGGAGCCGCCAAGATCCGCCCCGTGACGCTAGTCGGTCACCTGAAGAACGAAGGGACGCAGTTGACTGCCACCGTATGGATCGGTGAGTGTCAGTATAAGGCTACAGTCGATACAGGGGCTACAAGCAGCTTTGCTAGCGAAGAACTAGCTTGTAGACTGAGCACTGTAGGCCGGAGAAGCGTCGCAAGCAGACAGGTGAAGTTAGCAGACGGACAAAACAGCAGGACAACAGAACAAATAACAGTCGAAATAAGACTCGGGCATCGCCGTTTAAAAATAGCGTTGCTAATTATGCCTGGTGTGATAGACGATTTGGTGCTGGGCTGGGATTTTCTGACGGGCATGGGCACAGTGTTGCAGTGTGCGGGATTGGTGGTCACCATCCCAGCACGACGACACAAGGTTGTAAATCTGGAGGAGAGACTGTCGGTGGCAGTTGTCCAGAATACAACCGAACAAGACGAAGCATTACATGATGTCAGAAACCCAACTGTTGAAAGCAAAATCTACACGAGGATCAAGAATTAATGAATTCTTTTGCGGGAAGTCGCAGCCTTCGAACACCTAAAGGGCACATCACAAATTACAGAACACAAAATTGTGATGAGCGACGACAGGCCTATAAAACAGCGTTATTTTCCAAAGAATCCAAAAATGCAAGCGGAAATTAACCAGCAAGTAGAGGAACTACTTGCGAAAGGTTGCATAGAGCCATCCAACAGCCCACACAGCGCACCAATCGTGATGGTGAAAAAGAAGAATGGCAAGTGGCGGCTATGTGTGGATTTTAGGCAACTTAACAGCCGATCCGTTAAAGACGCGTATCCATTGCCAAGAGTGCACCACATTTTAGACCAGCTACGTGAAGCCCACTTCATCACTAGCTTGGATCTGAAAGATGGGTACTGGCAGATCCCGATGGAGAAGGCGAGCCGACCACTGACAGCATTTACAGTCCCAGGCAAAGGATTGTACCAGTGGAAAGTAATGCCATTTGGGTTACACTCGGCACCGGCAACTTTTCAGAGGGCTTTGGATCGCGTGACTGGACCAGAGATGATGCCACACGCGTTTGCTTATTTAGATGATATTATAGTCATCGGAAGAACGCGCGAAGAGCATATGGCGAATCTCCAAGAGGTATTTCGACGGCTGCGGGCAGCAAATCTGCGCATCAACGTGGACAAATGCGACTTCTTTAAAAAAGAGTTGAAATATTTGGGCCACAGAGTCACAGAGGAAGGAATTCGGACAGATACGGAGAAAGTTGCTGCAATCGCAGAATTGAAGCCGCCAAGCAACGTAAAGGAGTTACGACAATACCTGGGCGTAGCATCATGGTACAGGCGCTTCGTACCAGATTTTGCGACGAAAGTAGCACCGCTGAACGCATTGATGAAAAAAGGCGCAAAATGGGAGTGGACTGAGGAGCGGCAAGTAGCTTTTGACACGGTCAAAGAGAAGCTGACTCAGTCCCCAGTATTGGCATGCCCAGATTTCGCAAAAACATTTTGCTTGCAGACGGATGCAAGTAACTATGGCCTGGGTGCGATATTGACCCAACCTTCGGAGCAAGGTGAAAGGGTAATATCGTACGCCAGTAGGACACTAAACGGAGCCGAACGGAACTATTCGACAACCGAAAAGGAGTGTCTAGCCATAGTGTGGGGAATTAGAAAGCTGCGGCCATACCTGGAAGGCTACCATTTTGTGGTCATAACGGACCACATGGCGCTGAAGTGGCTAAACTCAATTGAAAGTCCATCAGGCAGAATAGCGCGTTGGGCGCTTGAACTGCAACAATACGACTTTGAAGTCAAATACCGTAAAGGCAACCTCAATGTCGTAGCCGATGCACTTCAGAGACAGCCACTTCCGGAGACATGCTGCCTAGTAAAAATGACGACAGAAGGGATTGAGGCAGACAACGCAAATTGCAAATGGATTCAAAAATTAAAAAAGTAAATCGCGCAAAATCCCAGGAAATATCCGGATTACATGGAGGAAAATGGCAACCTGTACAGACACATCCCACATCGCGCTGGAGGCGGAGATGTGGAAGCTTGGAAGCTTTGTGTTCCCAGAGGTAAAAGGAAGGATGTATTACTGGAGAATCACGACACAGCCACAGCCGGTCGTTTGGGAAGCCGGAAAACAATATCAAGAGTAGCGACACGCTACTACTGGCCAGGCTTATACAGGGACGTACGTACATATGTGCACAACTGCGAAACGTGTCAACAATATAAGCCAAGTAAAATAGCAGCAGCAGGAAAGATGTTGACACAAATTCCTGAAGAGCCATGGAGTACCGTGTGTGCTGATTTTGTTGGCCCACTGCCAAGATCAAAACACGGCAACACAATGCTAATGGTGATGCTCGACCGTTTCTCTAAGTGGACTGAGTTAGTTCCGCTGAGGAGCGCAACCACAGCCACTTTGCAAAATGGATTCAGAGAGAGAATTTTGGCACGATTTGGGGTGCCAAAAGTTCTCATAACGGACAACGGAACACAATTTACGAGTAAAGCCTTCAAACGCTTTCTCGAAGAATTAGGAGTGCGACACCAATTTACGGCACCATACACTCCGCAAGAGAATCCTACAGAACGTGCGAACCGCACGGTAAAAACGATGATTGCACAATTCACAAAAGATAACCAGCGGTGCTGGGATGAATTTTTGCCGGAATTATAACTAGCCGTAAACACCAGCGTATCGGCGTCTACGGGCTACAGTGCAGCGTTTATCACGCAAGGGCGTGAACCAAGGCTGCCAAATGCGCTGTACGACAACGTTACACTCGGCATAGGGCAACCGACACAAACACCCAGCGAAAATGCGAAAAAAACTAAGAGAAGTTTTTGAATTGGTGCGCAGGAGTTTAGAAAAGGCCGCTCAGGACCAAGCAAGGCATTACAACCCACGGAGACGGCAGTGGAAACCATCCGTAGGAGACAAGGTGTGGGTGAAACAACACCACCTGTCAAATGCAGCGGAAGGCTTCGCTGCGAAGCTTGCTCCTAAATTTGCCGGACCATATACAATAATAAATTTTATATCACCTGTAATCTGTAAATTACAGGGGAAAACTGGGGAAAAAGAACGGACCGCGCACATAGGCGACATAAAACCCCACGGAGGTGGAACGGACAACGGGTGAGACAATAAAAAAAAATTTTTTGGGGGCACAAATTATTTTAAGACCCTAGAACAAAAGGTAATTTTTTTTGTGGTGAACATCTGGAAAAGAAAATAGCGGTTAATAAGTGGCCTTGTTAAGCACGTATCTCATCTACTCACCTGAATCTCCATCACCTCCTATAAATAAAAAAAAATCATTAGTTGATTTGTTTTTTTTTTTGGAAAAAAAAGGGTGAATATGTATTGATACATATTAAATATTTTCCCTACTCAACACATTTAATAGATATATGTAAATAATAAAATAAATATGTGAGGTATTACATATTTATTAAACCATAACAAAAATAAATATTTAAGGCATTACATATATATAAATAATAAAAATAAATATGTATAACAAAAATAAATATGTAAGGCATTACATATATATAAATAATAAAAATAAATATGTATAACAAAAATAAATATGTAAGGTATTACATATATATAAATAATAAACATATATATGTAAGGTATTACATATATATAAATAATAAAAATAAATATGTAAGGTATTACATATTCTATAAATAATAAAAATGAATATGTAAGATACTACATATTTATTAGAAATACCAGACAGCAATGAATGTGTGGGCGGGAAGAATGGATGGCATAGAAAAATAATAATAATAAGAGCCACGGCCCAGCCAAGGGCATTACAAAAACCGGACCTGAACGCGGCGAAAGGTGTGCGAAGCAAACGCTGCTAGTAAAACGGTTAATAAAAAAGGTTAGCGATATCGCAAAGAGAGCGCGGACAAAAACATGGCGGTCGCATGCGGGAAGGATACCGTAACATGCGCACCCACACTGTCGCACATGCGCATGTGGTAGGGGTATAAAAGGTCCCGACTACCATGCAGTCGGTCACTTTGCGACTTTTGTGAAACAATTACTTACCAAGGAAATGGAGAATGACGGCCAGAAGAACGAGGGAAGGAGGGCAGCCCATGCGTCGGGCTGTGACCCACGTGCGCACTCTCGCACACCAGCGGGGGATGTGTGCGTGGTCGACGAGGCGGCCATGGGTGCCAGCGCCAGAGGGCGCAGAAACGTGGCGCGACGAGGGCGTTGGGCCGAACAGCACTATGCGCGTGTCGGACCGCAGCGGGAGGCATCGCCAGACGTGTTGGAGCTGCGGGCGTCGCCCATTTTGGAGTCGCCTGAGGAGCGGGAGGCAGCCGAGCGCGAGCGTTGTCGCCGCCAGGAGCTGGAGGAAGAGCGAGAGTGGTTGCGTCGGGCATATGGCGATGACTGGGACAGTAGCGACTGGGAGATGGACTACAGCACTGGTCCAGTGGGCGAAGTTGATGAGGAGTCGCCGCCGCCAAGGGACTTCGTGGAGATGAACCCAGAATGGGTACGCATGTGCCACCCCGAGGCACCACCGACACCAGAGGATGAACATGTGGGCCCAGCCAGCCCGGAGGGGTTCGCTACACCGCCGCTGCCGGAGACGCCATCGCCAGACTGGCGCCCCGCTAGGCCACCGTCGCCATTCCCACGTGGGGTGGGCGCCTCGGAGGATGAGGACGAGGAGGTCATTTACATATCGTCCGACGAGGAGGAGGCAGCACCGCAGGCCGAGGAGCATATGCCGCCGACCGATCCGGGTGAGTCGACACCACCGACGGCAACCATCACACGCGAGAAACGGTTCGTGGATGGGCGGTGGCACCACATCGCGACGGTTGTCCTCGAGGGGACAGACACGGCCACCAGTCCGACAACACGGACATCGCCGTGGGAATGGCCGACACCGCTGCAGGTGGGCACGCCACCTCGCCCCGGGACACCGCCTCCGCCACACGCTTGGGCAACCAATCCGGTGAGCCCAGCGTTCGGTCGGCAGGCTTCGTGCCCGTATGGGGAGCGGCCGGCTCGCCCGGTGCTACAGCGGCAGTCATCCGCACCGCTGGCGACTCCAGGATGGAGAGAGGTGGCGCGAGCAGAGTGGCCACCCGAGGTGGTAGCTGCCGCAGCTGGAGGCAGCGACCGACGCACGTCGCGCATTGTTTGGGCGCATGGCCGCGTGCGGATATCGGTCAGAGGCACGCGGGCCTTTATGGCGGTATAAAACACAAACACAAAACACGGAAAAAAAATTTAAAAAAAAAAAATAATATATTCGCACATTTATTTCGTTTAACCTGAAAAAAAAATAAAGAAAACAGGTGGATTAAACTGCAGGAGGGGGGGTGAAATTTGCTGGAAGCATACTCACATAAAATGTGTGTGTGATCCAGCGCGAGCGGGAAAACGGATGGCCTGGAAAAAAGAGAACATGACTTAGGATATGGTGGAAATGGCGCAAGGCGCAAAAATATGTTACTTACTTTTGCTTTTTAGATTCTTTTCAGCAACAACAAAACAATTGCAAACTGCAAATTTTGTGTCATGGCCGAATAGTGTTGGATAGTTGCGGGTGGCCATATCGATCTGGCCACATCGCAAATATCGATCAGGCCGTATCGAGTAACACCGGGCGATGCAAAGCTAGCTGCTATGGCGCAACGCACCACTAGATGGCGTTACACGACCACCAGCTGATCGCTACAGCGACACTGCTAACGGACGCCAAGGTTCAAAACGGAGGCGCGCGATTTGAAAGACGCAAAATTAAGTGGAAGGCTTCCACTTCCGGAGAAAGAGGGGAGTGTGAGGACCAATATTCACTTATAGCGCCTCACAAAAAGCGATTGCATTTATAGCCGCAGCCGGACCTGAGCTGCGGCGAATTCGCATGCTGTCTCGCTCTGACACAGGATGTCAGCGCTAAGGTACGTGTTTGGCACATGGGAGCCGCAAAACACGTACCGCAAAAGTCGTGGCAAAGTGCCGTTGGTGTGCGAGCGGTGCATCCACGAAATATAGTGGTCACTGTCACACCAACGACAGGCGTGATCAGCAACGAGGAACCGTTGTTGCTAGGCAAATCTCACTGGAACGATCACGCCACCTTTGCCCTTGGCACGACATTGGCAGCGCTGACAGGCCCCGGTCCAGCGAGACAGCAGAAGGGTATAAAAGAAGCCGCCTCGGACAGAGCGGCAAAATAGTTGAGCACAAGTTAGTTGAGTACAATTTAGTTGAGTACGGAGTCAATACGAAATAAGTGAAAATCAGTGCGAAACATAAAGAAATCCTACGCGAAAGGATAGCTAAGAATTTAAGGATTCATATCGCAATAAGGACAAAGCAGATCGTGTCCTTAGCGATAAACAAACATTTTACTGAGAAATCGATACGCGAAATTTAGCCAGCCTTGGGGTGCGTTGCATTTGCAAAGCAACCTCGAATTAAAACCAAGTATCAGACAAGTGAGCCTGGCGAAGGACAGGTGAAGCTAAAGCCAGAGCCTGAGAGTAGGCGACACTATTGGCGAAATCCTTGTGGTAACACGGAGGCCATAGTAGAGCCTGGCGAATTCGGGCGTTGCTAGCTAAAACCTCGTTTAGTAGACGAAACACTGACTCTGAATGCTTGGTGCAACGAGATTGGTGCATAGCGATTGCATGAGAGCTGGTCAGTATACTGAGTAAGGCTGAAAGGTCTTACGTGCTGGCATGTCAAAGTCGCGTCACCAATGGCGTACTACGAATAAAGTCGCCCCAGCTGCGTGTAAGTGAAAAAAAAAAAAAAAACTGAAAATTCCGGCTATATGAACTTTAGTTTAATTAAAGCCCAAAAGCAATGCCAATACCATCACTAACTCCAACTTGGCCACAATGAAACTGTAGCCATTGCCAGTGCATATACATAAAAACACACACACACCTACATGCACACAAAAAAAAAACACGTATATAAGTTGACACATATACAATATTGTGCATGACTGTGAAAAGTTTATACGAAAAATGCACTTAAAATCTATGGCAATTCAAAAATATATTCATTAAAACAACTGATTTAAATCTATAAAAGAAATCAATTCGCAAATTTAATTTTTTCAAGAAGTGTCTTAGAGTTTACCAAGTATGCGTAAATGAATATCATGTAAAGAAAATTGCGTATATACCAAACAACAAGAGAAAGTGGGTGTTTGTGTGTGTGCAAGAGAAAGAGAGAGAGAGAGAGAGAGAGAGAGAGAGACGGGTAGGCGAAAGCTGCTACAATAGCATAAGGTTACATATTTTTTAAGCCAATTTTACAGGCCACTGCCTAACAAGGACATTAATTGGTAGCTGTGCTGCAGACTGGCTACAACAGCGCACTCTGTTTGTGTGTGCTGACTATGGGCTGTGACGCCCAGCCACGCCCAGTTCAGCTCACCGGCTATTTCGCCCATTTCACGCGACACGGCCAAAAGAGTAGTTAACTTTCTGTGTGTGTGTGTTTGTGCGTCGTCGTTGGTTGCCTTCTCGCCTCTCATTGTAAATGTATATAGGTGTGTGTGTGTGTGTGTTTTTTTTTTTGCCAACTGGCTCCTTTTTCATGGTTTTTATTCACTTCAATATTTACTTAACCCTTTTTATTATTATTATTTTTTTTTGTGTGTGTTGCTCTGAGTTTTAGTAGCAAAGTTGCACGTTGCCGTTGCCGTTGCCGTTGGCAAAGGCTGCAGCCAGGCAGCAACAATTTTAGTGTTGCTTTTGCTCTTATGATTAAACATGCCTTTCACTTTTATTTAAGCTCGGCCAACTAGCCTTAAATATTGTATGAATGTGCAAAAACAATTAGTATATATATATTGTATATATGCGTATATTCACTTTTGTACCTGCGGCCTGTTAATTAGTTGGGGCTGCTGACTTTTGACGCTCGCTCGACATGTTTCGTTTTAGGGTTCAAGTGTTTCTCATTTCCATTTTCTGCTCTGTGCCCCAGACGGTTGTTTGCACACACTTAAGGTTCGAGTCCAGCAGACGCAAGAATTTGAGTTCTCTGCCTCAAATGCTGCTGCTGCTGTTGCTGGCATGTAAGAGTGCGATTATAGTCGCATAATTATCACGCTGTCATGCCCACACACACAAACACACACACATACACAGAGAGAAAATGAGGGGTTGAGAGCGGGTGAGTCTAGTGAAAATGCCAAAATGTAATTACCCAGCAAACAAACCGCAATTTCTCGGTACACAAACTTACTTGCGATGTGGAAGTGAAAGTGGACACGCAACAAGCACAAACTCGGAACGTTGCCAAATGCCATCACCTGGCCAACAGTTGCCACCTGTTTTAAGCTACCTTTAAACTGTTGTTGTTGTTGGCAGGGGTTTTTTTTGTCATTGAAAGGTTTGCGTGTTTGACATGCGGCTTGGTTAAAGTTAGGTCCTTGTCGGATTGGGTCGGCACTTTGAAGGCGATATCGTTAATGCTGCCGTTGATTGTGCGCCCCCCAACAACAACAACACAGCTTTCTGCCCAGTTTTTAGCTGTAAACTTGGTTATTTATTTGGCAATTGGCAGCCGTTTTGGCTTGCGCCAAACCGGTTAAAGGCTCCCATTTAGATGGCATATAAATGCAACTTTTACACACTCGCTAGCTGAGCATTTATTGGGGATTATAAACAAAAAACATGGCTAACAACATAATTCGAGCACTAACAACAAAACAGACAAACTGCCACCAGCCAACAAAAACAACCTAAGCAGCAGCAGCTGCTGTTGACCAACAGGCAGCCATAAAAGATGCAACAGCATTCATGAAAATTTAGGGAGCTATAATTATCTGATGCGGCCTGCCGTTTTCCATATATAGGACTTATAATAAATGTAAAACCAGACTCGACTCTCAAGTACTCAAGCTTGATAAAAGGTACAGTTTGAATATGCTGTTGATTAATATAAATATTGACCATATGTTCTTAATGTAATGTGAAATAGTTGGTTTTAAGCTATTTGTTTAAATGCATCCAAGATATTGAATTTAAAATAAATCTTATCAATAAAATTATAATTAATCAAGCACTGAGTTTTTAAACAAATAAAATGAATTACAACGATATATAACTGAGAGTTTTTCATGTGCGATCGATATTGACAACTTTTACAAAATAAGAAATGTATTCGTAGCGAATTGCTCGATACGTTAAAGAAATCGTTCCATGCTTACGTATATCAAACTGAATAACATAAAAAAAAGCATATACCAAGGAAAAAATAGCTTTGTATGACAAAATTCCAGAAGTTTTAATCGTTTAAAGTTTTCAATATATTTTAATAAAAAATAATTTTTTATTTAAAAGAAATATTCATAAGCAAAATTTAGAGGATATTATATCCGATTTAAATAAAATATCTTTAGAAATATTTTTATAAAATTAGTTAAATTATTTTTAATATTTTCCACAAAGCTAGTGTATTTTGCGCTTCTGTTTTGTCAAGTGATTGCTTTACACTTCGTTTTTTCGCGCCTGTCGCATCGCATTGCATGCAGTTATTTTAGTTGGCTCGTTGGTTTTATTGGCTGCATCATCAGTTGCCCATTTTTCCCACCTCTTTCAGCCGCCCTCGTTACCCGTCACGTTGCCCCATCTGCATGCCGTCCTGCCTGACTGGCTGGCTGGCTTGACAGTCACGGCTGCTATTTATATAGTTGGCATCGTCGTCAACGTTGAAATTCCATAACCGGGACGGGACACAGAAACTGCCCGGAGCGACGATGTCATTACCAGTCACATTGGCGGCCTGCGCCGCATCGAAGCCCAGTTTTTGGTCCACCCTTGAACCCCTCTACACTCGCTCGCTTTCTTTTTCGATATGGCGAAAACGTAGCCAGCACGCCAGCTTTAGCTTTATTCCTGTTTATTGTTGCTGGACGGGGCGCAGATGTTGCTGCTGTTATTGTTGACTCACTGACTGGTGGGTGGTGTTGCGTGTGCTATCATTAAGTGTCGAAAATTTCATCAAACACTTCAAAGCGGACCCCGTGCTGTTGCTGTCTCAGTCAGTTTTATTGTTTTTTTTGGTTTACCCCTCGCCACGCCCCGTTTCAGTTTATGATTTTATTATTTTCACAGCAAATAAAAGAGAAACTGCGTATCATGGCCAAGTGCTAAATGGGCGCCAGGCAAAATTGCAAAAATGTTTTTTCTTCTTCGGAGGGCTTTTTTTTCAGTTTATTTTTTATTTTTGCCAGAGCAGCCAAATTTAAACTTGTAAGGTGTAGGAGTTGAGCGCGGTTCGAGTGGGGCGTGGGAGCTGAGCACGTAAAAAGCGTTGAACTGGAACGTTGTGGGCAACGGCTGCTGGCAAGTGTGGGTGTGTTGCTGTTAGTGAGAGTGTGGGTGTGTGTGCGTAAGGCGAAGAAAAACGAATTTTCAAGCGCACGAAAACTTTGTGCCATGAATCAAAGTTTAGTGTAGCATACTTTTGAGGTGCGATTTATATATTTCAAAATAAAATAAATGAAGGGCGTTCTCGTTTGCTGCCGATGCTGCTGCCAGCAAGAAGCACAAAAGACAAAGCAGCTATGCGGTGATTGCGAGGGAAAGCGGGGCTATGAGAAGAGTGCGGTGAAAAAACCAGGAGCTATATTGCAACATTAGGTACCGAGAGGCTGAGCGGGTAGAAAGAGAGAGAGAAAAGTGTTTGATTTAACTTTGGGTATTTGGTGCAAATTCAAATTCTCTGTTTTATTTCAGCGCGCAGGAAATGCAAAAATTTACACTTGGTTAGCTGATTGATGAATGCATAAATGAAGCGTACACATGCGTTTTAGCAGACAGGGAGCCCCCTTCCCTCTGCAAGTTGAGCAATTTAATAAAATGTTGAAGCAAAACTAGCAACAGCAGCAGCAGGTATGAAAAAAGTTACATGTGAGTGCCCAGTAGTACTTTAAGCGAGATCTCCCTACAGGAGGAATGAGTGGTTACTCGCCTATGTCTTTTTTCGGAGCAATAAGGGAGATTTGTTAATCTTTTTCTCCTTCATTCCTCCGAAGCGAGCAATAAGAGAGATTTGTTAAAAATTATCTATTTCTTAATACTGTTAAATCTCCTTTATTGCTCACTTTGGAGGTATAAGAGAGATTTGAATATTTTTTAACTGTTTAATGCCGTTATTTCTTCTTCTTTGCTTCTTCGTTTGGCTGCTCATGCTTCTTGTCCTTCAATAAAATTGTCAATTGAAGTGTGGTTTTTGAACAGAGTGCATCATTTAAACTTAAAAGTAATATGTGTGATCATTATACTCGATACCGAAGGTAAAGAGTATATTGGTTTTGTGCAATGTCGGTCATGGTGTCTGTCCGTCTGTCCGTCCGTATGGTTGCAAGTTTTTTCCACACCCTTCAAGCTAGAGACTTGAAACTTTCCAATTCTCTTTATCTATGGGATAGTAAATTAAAGTGTCAAGATTGGGGTTCTACGATAACTGGGGGGCTGGCAAATCGATAAATTGGATAACTCAAAAACGATAAATCCGCATATTTCACACACCCTTACAGCTAGAACTACCAAAATTGGTAAGAAGATAGCTACTAGCAACCCCCAAAAAACTGCATTAAAAATTTTGGAGCCACGCCCCCCCATTCCGCCCCCAGACCACCCGCATTTTAAAGTCAAAAAAGCCTATATCTCCCACAGTTTTTGAGCTAGAGCCACCAAATTTGGTGCCAATTTAGCTGATGATGACCCCCCAAAAACTGCACCAAAAGTTTGGATGCCACGCCCACCAATACCGCCCTAGCCACCCCCATCTGCCCCAACGCTTCGTAATAAACGGGAATGCGTGTATCTTCCAGAGTAGTGGAGCTAGAGCCACCAAATTTGGTAGGAAGATAGCTGGCAACGACCCCCAACAATCTGCATCAAAGTTTTGGAGCCTAGCCCATCCATTCCGCCCCCCTTTCCCCACCTTATACAAACTTTGAGCTAGAGTCACCAAATTTGGTATGAAGGTAGCATTTGACATTCCACAAGGATCTGCAGCAAAAATTTGGATGCCCCGCCCACCCATACCGCCTCCAGCCCCCCTTTCTCCACTTTTTACAAACTTCGAGCTAGAGTCACCAAATTTGGTATGAAGAGAGCAATTGACATCCCACATGGATCGGCAGAAAAAATTTGAATGCCACGCCCACCCATACCGCCCCAAGCCCCATAGCCCCCCGTTCACCACCTTTTACATGCTTCAAGCTAGAGTCGCCAAATTTGGTATGAAGGTAGCATTTGACATTCCACAAGGATCTGCAGCAAAAATTTGGATGCCACGCCCAACCATACCGCCCCCAGCCACATAGCCCCCCTTCCCCCACCTTATACAAACTTCGAGCTAGAGTCACCAAATTTGGTATGAAGGTAGCATTTGACATTTCACAAGGGTCTGCAGGAAAAATGTGGATGCCACGCCCAACCATACCGCCCCAGCCCCCCTTTCAACAGCTCTTACAAACTTTGAGCTCGAGTCACCAAATTTGGTATGAAGGTAGCATTTGACATTCCACAAGGATCTGCAGCAAAAATTTGGATGCCACGCCCAACCATACTGCCCCCAGCCCCCCTTTCCCCACTTTATACAAGTTCGAGCTAGAGTCACCAAATTTGGTATGAAGATACCAATTGACATTCCACAAAGATCTGCATCAAAAATTTGGATGCAATTCCACCCATACCGCCCCCAGCCCCCCTTTCCCCACTTTATACAAACTTCGAGCTAGAGTCACCAAATTTGGTATGCAGATAGCAATTGACATCCCACATGGATGGGCATCAAAGTTTTTAATACTGGTATCGAGTATACCGCAGTCGGTTGCGTCCGACTGCAACGTTTCCACTTGTTTTTATTCAAATAGGCATTTCAAACGCCTTGTAAAAAAAAAATTAGATTCGTATAGAGTTTCAACAGATAAAAATGATGCAAATGAACAGCAAACTAACAGCTTAAACAATTTATTAGTTTGCGAAGAAAGAGCGGCAGAAAATGAAAGTGTTGTGAATGTAAAACAAACAATTGCTGAAAAATTAGCAGTATGGGCTATAAAAAAATAGCGTTTCGCGAAACACGTGAGACGAACTTCTGGCAATATTGAGTGAAATGAAATTCATGATATTCCTAAAACAAGAAAAACTCTTTTACAACAATATCAACCTATGGATATAAGTGTTATGGAAATGCCACCCGGTGAATATTTTCTCTATGGATTAGGAAAAGCATTGGAAATTGAGTTGAAACATATCGATATACATGGCGATGTTTTGCTTCTAGATATTTTCTGTGATGGACTGCCTCTCTTCAAAAGTTCAAGCAAAAGTATTTGGCCAATTTTGGGTTCAATTATAAATTGTCATAACTCATCGCCTTTTTTAATAGACACATACATTGGGCCTTCAAAGCCACCAGATGTTAGAACATGAACAATGAATTAGCTATTTTTGATAAAGTCTTCAAGCTGGAAATAAGAGCGTTCATGTGTGATGCACCAGCCAAAGCATTTTTAGCAGGAATTGTTGGCCATACTTCTTCATATGGCTGTTCAAAATGTGAGCAAAGAGCTTTTAAAATAAATAATCGGCTTTCGTATTCTATAGCAGCTAGTAATTTAAGAACAGATGAAGATTTTAAAAGTCGAAAATGCATTAATTTTCATCAAGTCAACTTTCATACTTCTGTACATCCACTTGAAAATTGCGGTGTGCGGATGATAACTCAATTTCCCTTGGACGTTATGCATCTTATGGATTTGGGAGTAGCGAAGAAATTGTTAACACTTATTTGGAAAAAAAAAACAACTGAAAAAATCACCCAATATCCTGGATAAAAATCTCCTTAACAAGAAAATCAAAGCGATTTGTGAATCTACACCAAAGGAATTTGGTCGAAAATGCAGATCATTCGATGAATTGCCACGTTGGAAAGCGACTGAATTTCGGCAAGTGGTGCTATACCCTGGGTTCATTTTGTTAAAAGATGTTATTGACGCGGAACTATACGAGCATTTTTTACTTTTAATGACTGCGTACAGATTCATGAGTATTCCTAAAAGTCCAGAAAAAAATTTGCCATGAATTCAACAGCTATTAGTCGCTTTCATAGAAGATTTCGCTAAATTATACGGCTCGGATAAAGTTAGTTACAACGTACATAACTTGCTGCATATATCCGAGTGCGTACGAAACTTTGGCTGTGTAGACAATTTTTCTTCATATAAGTATGAAAATTATTTACAAGTCTTGAAGAATAACATTCGTTAATCTTCACACATCGCACAACAGTTAAATAATCGCATTACAGAAAGAAATTTAATTCCACCAACAATAATAGACGAAATCTTCAAGGAAGACGTTATTTTAAAAATTAATTGGGATGGCACAAAGGGCAAAGTTGCAGTGAAAGATTATGTTTTATTTAAAAAATTTATCTTCGGTAACTTATAAAATTTACCCTTTTTTCCTTTATCTATGTGTATATTTTTCCTTTTTAGATGCAATTAAAGATGATGCAATGACGTACGAAGATTTCGTAAATAATATTAAAAAAGCCTTTGCTAAAAAAAAAGCTGCTTACTATCGCAAAACTTATAAATTAAAAAACATATGAATAAAATAACATTTAATTGTTTAATATTTAAAAAAAATTTTTTTTCTCGCGTAAGTAGTAGGTGAATGGGGGTTCTGCGTCAATTTATGACTTTTCATTTTGACAGTTTAATTACCCCCCATTAATTTTATGACCCTTTTATCGCCCCCTTGATCTTTGACCCTTTTTTTAACACTTTTATTACCCCCTTCCATATCATAATTTATGACCCTTTTTCCCACGATCGTATCCCTCCTTTGATTAGCCTAATGTGGAGAACAAAGGATTTACATTCCTAGGCCACCACTTTACCAGCAGCATCTGTGAAAATTAGTGATCAAAGGATTTGGAGTCAAGTGCGCGCCTGTTAAACCTGCGTTGCATTATACACCTGCAAACAGGTGAACAGATTTGGCTATTTACCTAACTAGTGTTAGAGTCAATTGTGCGCCTCTTTGACGTGCGTGGCATTGTAAACCTGTTTATGGTCATGAGGTGCAGTGTGCACAGAAAGAAAGGATAGATAAGAGAGAGTCGAGAGGGCGCCTGTTTGACGTGCGTTGCATTGTTAACCTGAAAGCAAGCAATCATGAATGAATGTTTATGTTCATGAGTAGTAGTGATCAAAGGATCTGGAATCGAGAGGGCGCCTCTTTGACGTGCGTGGCATTATAAACCTCCAACACACGTCAAAAAATGAATGTTTATGATCATGAGTAGCAGTGTGCAAAGGAAGAAAGGATAGATAATAGAGAAAAGCGAACGCTTGTTCGATGTACTGGGGTTCTGCGAACGCAGCACCAGCAGCAGCAGCAACGGCAGGATCAATACATTGCTTCTAAGCAAGAGTATTGATACTTGTTGATTAAGATTAAAATGTGTTAGAGGGGGAAAGTGTTAGAAAGAGACTGTGTGCAAGAAAGTGTTAGAGGGAGGAAGACTTAGAGACAAGTTTGTACATGCTTGAAGTGCGCTAGTCAAAGGTCAAGTACATTAGTTGGCTAATGCGTTATAGGTATCACCGTCCGTGAGGTTCAGTGAGCAAAGTACATTCCTATGAAACTATTAATTGCTAGAGTCAAGTGTGCACAGGTTTCTTAGCTACAAGTTAGTAGATAAGAGAGAGAGAGAGAGTCAACTGTGAGCAGGTTTCTTAGCTACGAATAAGTAGATAAGAGAGAGTCGAGAGGGCACCTGTTTGACGTGCGTTGTCTTGCTCACCTGCAGGCAAAACATTAACAATGAATGTTAATGATTGTGAAAACCAGTGATCAAAGAATAAAAGGATTGAGAAAAGATTTTGCTTTTTTGATGACGCTAGTCAAAGGTCAGTTCATTCGTAGGCCGCATTGTTATGATCAAAAGCAACACCATCAGCAACAACAACTACAACCTTCGTGGGG
>JARNME010000698.1:0-21413 GCA_030179655.1 Scaptomyza flava
TTGTAAAGGAGTAATTTAGCCAAGGTATAAACTCAGTCTGGCCAGGTACACCTCACAAGAATATTTATATATTTTTAGTGAGACTTTACGGTGCGCGGGTTTACAAGTTGGAAGGGGAGATGCTTGCGTCTGCACCAACGCGACGGCCGACACACTCAGCAGCCAGAGTATAAGGCGGCTCAGCTTGACTCGCGTATGCGCGTGTATGAAAACCAAAGAGGAATAGAAAGAAAGGAAAAACACACAGCAATTGCACTTCACTGGGTCGCGGACTTACCGGCGACCAATTTATTCAACTTCTATAACTTCTACAATAAGTCTAAACTTAGCTGTAGATATATCTAACCTATATGTATGGAATCGCGACGAACTATCCCCTTACCTTATCTTTACTCACTTCTATGCCTTTGCTACTAACACACTATCTTACTATTCTACCCTTCGCGTTAATAATCTTCTAAGCGCGTACACGTCCGCTCACTTTCGTACATAAATCGCAACTCCCCTTCTGTTCTTATAACCTAATCTTTCTTTCATCCCTCTCGCGTACGCGTCTGCTCACTTGCGGAGGTCAATCATAACTCCCTCGCCCACGCTTCGGCTTCGGCCCAAGTTGCAGATTTTGTCACTCCCCACACTTGCTCGTGACCGTGGTGGATTTGATGATCGCAGCTGGCGCGCTGCATCTTGCGACTCTGTGTTTTGGGGCGGTTATATTTAAATTCTTAGGCGTTAGGAGTCAATCAAAAATAAGATAAGATAATCCGATAAATCTAAATACTTTACGCTCCTTGCGTTTATTAAATATAAATACTGTGCACTCCTTGCGTATAACAAAACTATACCTACAACTCGAACAACCCCTGTGCTTCTTGCGACTTAACAACTATCAATATAATACAGGTAACTCAAACAACCGATGCGCTTCTTGCGACTTAAAAACTATAGAACATAATATAATAAATGAAGACCAACTAAATAAAATAAAAATGATAAATATAATCTTTTGTGAAGGAGGGCCGGTGCGGCCTACTTCACACCCCCCCCTTTCTTGGGTAGCGTGATAGTCACGTTCCCGGCTGCGTGCCTAGTCACGCCGTGCAACTCTCCGTCCACTTCTACCTTGAACCGGGATCGGCGGGCCATTGATGTGCTGCTTGCTAACGCCTCCGATATGGCCACGACCGCGGCGTCGGTGAGGTCGTCTTCATCGGGGAATACTGCCCAATTGGCGGGACGTATCGCCCACGTTTTAGGCGGCGGCACTTGCCCTTGGGTTGGCGGCTCGGTCATCTTCGCCGACTCTAACTCGGCCACCACGGACTCGAGGCCCTCCTCCCACAAGTCGAGAACGTCCTTGGGAGGAACGGCTACGTCCTCCACCGTTCGCTCCTCCTCGCTGCTTCTTGCCGTGTCTCGTCCACCACTCCCGGCCGCGGGTGTTCCTTCGGCGGGTCTGCTGCCACGCTGAGTTTCACCGGACGGGGTCCGCTCGGTTGCCGGGCGTTCGGGTTGGGGCGCGGCTTCCTCGTCGTTCGGGCTTAGTGCTCGGAAGCCTGGTACCTTCACGAACACCGTGGACGTCTCCACTGTCATGAAAATGATTCCGCCCTCCACGACGCAGGCGGTCTCTTTCCGGTGGTGGTGTAGCGTGTGCCTGTACGTCGACGGGGCTTGGTTTAGCAGCTCTTGGTCGAAACCCTCGGTGGTACCCTCGGAATCCTCCTCGTCACCGCTGCTGACCACATATGGGATCCTGTCGCTCATTTTGGGTATTCTGTGGGGTTTATAGACACAATCGGTTAGTCTTACTTTATGAATTCAATTTTGGTTAGTGTTAGTAAAGAGATAATCAAGGGATTAATTAAAAACTGTGACAAGTCTGCTCTCTGTCAGACGCTCGGTCGGGCTGGTCATATTCTTCGTGCTCCTCTCCCTCTTCATAGAATGGCTTCAGTTGCGCAATGCTGGCGAGTTTGCTCTTTCTTTGTCCTTCTTTTACTAATCGCACGATGTTCGGTGATACAAACTTTTTCACGAGGAATGGGCCATCGAACTTAGGAGCGAGTTTCGCCGCGAAACCTTCAACGGCTTTAGAGAGTTGGTGTGATCTTAGTAGCACCAACGTATTGAGTCCTGGTCTCCATTCTCTTCTCCTGAGGTTATAGTTCCTCCCTTGGTCCTTCGACGCTCTCTGTAAATTTGTCTGGACGATGCTGAAAACTTCCTTTAATCTTCTTGCCCGGTCTTCTGGTGCTTGCGGCATGCTTCCGGATCCGGGTGTTTTCTCGTCGTACAAGGAAGCTGGTAAGCGGGGCTCTCTCCCCTGCATCAGAAAAGCCGGTGAAAATCCTGTAGAGTCTGCCACACTGGAGTTAGGTTAGGTTAGAGCGGTAGTGGGCAGGTGAGAGACCCTTCCACTCACTTAGGCCAATTGTTGGCCCATTGTGATGCCGCGATGGACTGCGTCCACAACTCCGTCTACCCGAGAACAGGGTGTGTGATACTATTTGAGAGGGCGTGGTTCCAGCCCGAAGCATGAATAAAGGAGAGAATACTCTTGGGGGTGGTGTTCGCTATCTCTGAGAGGTCTGTTAGGAAATAGGAACCGAGAAAGCGATTTCTATTTTTGCAGAGTGCAGGACAGTCGCAGAAAAGATGGGAAACAGTTTCCTCCTCTTCCTCGTCCCGACAGCTTCTGCAGAAATCGTTAGAAGGGGCTAGTAGTCTCGCTGCATGAGATCCCACTAGCCAGTGCCCCGTAACAGCCCTCACTACGGAGGCACAACCTGATCTATTTAGGTGGATTAGGCTTGAAGAGCGCTTTTTACAGCGCGTTGGCCATGTCTGTCTGGCTATATTGCATCTACCGGTGGTGTGTTGCCACCTTTTATTTGCTTCGCGTTCGAAATGCTCGCGAATCTTAAGTTTACAGCTGGCCATGGGCATGCCCAAACCCTCCTTATCCGAGAGGAGGGGCATGGTAGTACCATGTCTTGCCAGCTCATCCGCCCTACAATTGCCCTCGATGCCTTTGTGACCGGGCACCCATATGAGGTAGAGATCGAACTGCTCTGCCATCTCTTGCAGAGATTTGCGGCAGTTTGTGACGGATATCGAGTTCGACGATATCGCGTTGAGCGATTTGATAGCTGCTTGGCTATCAGAAAAGATGCAGATTTTGGCTGCAGAGCGTTCAATTCCTTGTAAGGATTTGAGCGCTTCTTGTATAGCGGTGATTTCTGCCTGGAAAACACTGCAATGGTCAGGTATATTAAAGGAATTATTTATGGACAGTTCTTCGCAGAAGACACCTCCCCCTACCCGGTTGTCTAGCTTTGAACCGTCCGTAAAAATTCTAATTGAGTCTGTCGGCCCTGGTATCCCTTCTCTCCACTCTTCCCTCGATGGGATAATTGAGTGGAAAGAAGTATTTAGAAACTCATGAGGGCAGCAGTAGTCAGTTGCTGGGGGAAGAAGCGAGTTTCCATTGAGAATACTTGAGTGACCGTGTGTCTGTGCGGTCCACTGGTTTGTTTCCCTCATGCGAAGTGCTGAGAGGGTTGCTACTAGTTTGCCCATCTGGTCGATAGGCAAAAGATTCAGTATATTATCGAGAGCCTCGTTAGGGGTTGTTCTGAGGGCTCCAGTGGCGGTCAGTCCTGCAGCGCGCTGCACCTTGCCTAGCAAGCGAACTGACTTTTTCTTTGAGAGTGTTGGCCACCATACTGATACTCCGTACAGTAGGATTGGCCGAATGATGGCCGTGTACAGCCACAGAGTTATGTGGGGGGCCATGCCCCATTTCAGTCCGATCGACTTTCTGCACGTGTAAAGAGCAACTAGGGCTTTCCTAACACGCTCTTCGGTGTTAAGATTCCAGTCCATTTTGCTGTCTAAAGTGAGCCCTAAGTATTTGGCTGATTTGCTGAAGGTTAGTTCCACCCCGTCAAGGGTGGGCGGCCTAAGATTCGGGATTTTATATTCCTAGTAAAGAGGACAAGATCAGTCTTCGCTGGGTTCAGTCCAAGTCCGTTTTTCTTTGCCCAAGTGGACAGAGTGCGCAGCACTACGGTCATGCGTTCGCACAGGGTTTGGGGGAATTTTCCCGAGAAAACAATCGCAACATCATCCGCATAGGCAATCACCCTGCAGCCACCTCCCTCAATGGAGCGCAGCAGAGGATTTACTGCCACGTTCCAAAGGAGAGGAGAGAGAACTCCACCTTGAGGGGTGCCTCTGCAGACGGACCTGGAGATTGTCGTGGAACCGAGAGTTGACCTGATGATCCTGCATCTTAGCAGTTGATCGATCAGATGCACAGCACGGTGCCCGACACCCAGATCCGTTAGCGCCTCTGTGATTGCCTCTGGGTTGACGTTGTTGAAAGCACCCTCTATGTCAAGGAAGGCGACTAGAGAATAATCCTTCTGGTGAAGCGATTTTTCCACTGTGGAGATTACAGCATGAAGTGCTGTTTCCGTGGATTTGCCTTTTTGATACGCATGTTGCGCACGGGAGAATTGATGTGTCGGTATCGAATTCCTTAAGTGAAGGCCCAGCACCCTTTCAAAGGTCTTGAGTAGAAAGGATGTTAGGCTTATTGGACGAAAGTCCTTGGGAGTTGTGTGGGAGGCTTTGCCCGCCTTTGGAATGAAGACGACTTTGGATTCAAGCCAGGGCTTTGGGATGAGTCCAGTCGTCCAGATTCCAGTGAAAATTTGTAGGAGCCAGTTTAAGGCAGTCTCACCTGCATGCTGCAGTTGGGCTGGAAAGATGCCGTCTGGCCCTGGGGATTTGATGGGCATGAAGCTGTTGATAGCCCATGAGATTAATTCTTTAGTCAGGAAGTTTGTGGAAGGTCTATCCATATGAACCCCTGTGTTTGTCTGTGGGATTGCTACTGCTGAGCAGCCCGGAAAATGAGTTTCCATCAAGAGTTCTAAGGACTCAGAGCTGGACGAAGTCCATGAGCCATCTGGTTTTTTGAGAAAACCTACCGATGGGGTGGTTTGAGAAAGAACTTTTCTGAGCCTTGCGGCCTCTGTGGTACTTTCGATATTAGAGCAGAATGTCTGCCATGAGGAGCGTTTAGCTTGTCTGAGTGCCTTCTTATAGGAGGCGAGGCTGGTTTTGTAGAGACTCCATGACTGGTCATCTCCGAGAGACCTAGCTTTATTAAAAGCTTGCGTGATGTCTTACGCAGCTCACCCAGTTGGGGAGACCACCATGGTGGCTTAGTCTTACCTCTGGGTTTGCTACGGGGGCACGACTCGTTTAGGGCGGACTCGCATGCCTCCGTAAGCTTTTTTATAAGTAGGTCTGTGGTTTCAGTAGTGGGGTTTCCCAGTGGGGGGGACTCAGGGACGAGAGTGTTTAAGTGATTTTTGAAAGTGGACCAGTTTGTACGTCTAACATTCTGGTGCCATTTGGGCTTGGGTACGTCGAACGACAAGACTATTTCGATATATCTATGGTCTGAGAAGGAGTGCTCGTCTAGCACTCTCCATCTTGTTAGTTTGCTACAGAGGGAGGTTGAGACTAGCGTAATATCTAGTACTTCTTCCCTGTTCTTTGTAATGAAGGTTGGGTCGTTGCCCGTATTACAAATCATGAGGTTAGTGGACAGAATGTAGTTAAAAAGCAACTCACCCCGTTCATTTGTGTCAGTGCTTCCCCACTGATGATGATGGGCGTTGGCGTCACACCCAATTATGAGGTCGGTGTGCGTGGTTTCGCTGTCGGTCACCAACCCTTGCAGGAGTGGATGTGGGAATGGCCCTTGGTGGTCATGGGCCAAGTATGTTGAGCAAACTCTCACATTCCCAGCCTTCAACTCCAGGCAGACAGCTGTGTTGTCTCCATCGCTGTAGTTAGGGAGCAAAAATATATTTAGGTGTTTTTTTGCTAGAATGCAGGTGCGAATTTTACCTTTATTTTGGGCTACTATTAGCTTATAGTCTTTGGTCCCCAGTCCAGTCACCTTGCCACCACAGACCCAAGGTTCCTGGATGAGGACAACGTCTGCTCCACATTGGCTTATGCGGAGCAGCAGAGCGGCCGCCGCCGCTTTGCAGTGGTGGAGGTTAATCTGAAGAAGTCTTAGTGACATCTTCAGGCCGACACTCCACCACTGTCCTGTTCGCTTCCTCGTCCGTGTCATCCAAGTCAAGGGACTCTTCACTGAAGCTCGCTAGCTTGGCCATGTCATGGGCCAATTCAGAGCCCTCTGAGTGGTAGCCGGCCTCCTTCCCATCTGCCGACTCCATACCAGGGTCTTGACGGGGGGCACCATTGTCTGTGGTACCCACTGCTACAGGCCGGTTGACACAATTGTCTGTAGTGTCAACCGGTTTATCAGGGAGCTCCTCGTCTGCTGCCGAGAGCTTGTTGGTGTCGGTTTTATAGACGCGGATAGCTACGGTTTTGAAGCCGTAGTAAGCCGCGCTATCCGAACCCGCTAGTGCCTCCGCCGATCTCTCGTTGATTATGAGGATCACCTGCCTCGAGTTGCCTTCTGGCTCGTCGACTTTGGCGACCCTCCAATCAGCTGTGTCAAGCGTGGGATTGCTCAGCTGGAAGATTTTCAGGACCTTTTCGGGGTCCTCGGGCTTGGCAGAAACCCATACCCTGGCGCGAGGTCTACTGGGCACATCCTTCCAGTCCACCGCCTCCAGTTTCGCGCCAGGGTAGATCTCTCCCAGCATTGCAACCGCCTTCTTATACAGCCCGGCAGATCGCTCATCCTCACAAGCTATTGCTTTAATGTTGCCCTGATGCCAGCCTGCATCAGAGCAACGGGGGGGGGGGACCCATGAATTCTGTCATGAGGTCGACGAACCTGTCCTGCAGCTCATTTTCGATAATCCCCCACCGATTCCTGGGGATATGACCCTCATTGTGGCCCCTGTCAAGGACCCCAATGACAATCTTCTCCCTTGTGGCTTCGGCGAAAGATTTCGTCAACGGCTGCGGACGAGGTGGAGGAGGTCTAATCCGCTTTGCTTGCGGGGCCGAATCCTCAACGGACCGCTGGCGTTTCTGCTTGGACTTGGCAGAGGACGCTGGGGGGGCTGGCTTGAAATTCGGGATGATTTTTCTGGCCCACTCCACTAGTCGGACCTCATCCGGTGATGCGGGCTGAGCGGACAGACTTTTTCCGAGAATGTCGGCTGCGCGCCTACGGTCCTGGAAGGACGCTTTGACTCCCTCAGGAGCAACGGATTTTGTGGTGTTGCCCGTTGGCGCTACCGTCCTGGGTGCCGAGTTGGCAACCTTTGGTTGCACACCACTTGCACCAGGAGCGGTGCTGGGCAGACCACCGAAGTGGGATGACGGCTGGCTTAACCGTTTTCCACTTATGCCGCTGGTGGGCTTGTGGACGTCTGCTGGCTTACCAGACGTGGGGGTGTTTCCACCGACAGAGGGATTGGCTTGTCCTCCCGGGTTTGAGAGTGTCCCGGTCACTGTGTCTTTGCTTTTATTTATAGATTTCATATATGAATCCCACGAGTAGACGGGAAGGACGGTCACCCGCGACATAGCCCGTGTATCGCGGGAAGCCTAATTTAAACTGGAGGTCGGCAGGTATCCAGAGTTCGCAAAGTAGAGACCGAGCACCCCCTCGGCCACGAATCCCTCGGCACAATGCTGTTCCACCTTGGATTGGGGTAATTTTATAGAGTTTTCTTCTCTCGCCCGACTACAATTGGTCAGCACCCTTGGCAGAGACATGACCGTACCAAGGGTCTGCTTCCAGCCGCCCTCGCGTGGAGAGTATAGTCGCACTACCAATTGTGAGCCGCAAGGACGGAGCGCACGGCATCAACGTACACACAAATTTTCAGTATGCATGGACGTGTGATGTCAGTACGCTTTATCCCCTTGTTGCTCCAATCGGCTGACGGCCAACACTGGAGTTAACCGCCAACGAAATTTCCGGTAACAATTCGTCCCACGAACTTTGGTGACCTGTTATAAACTGCGCGATCATCGTCTTTACTGTACGATTGGTCCTTTCTGTCGGGTTTTCTTGTGGACAATATGGGGCAGTGTGCTGCAATTCCACGCCCAACGAGTTTAAAAACGACTTAAAATTCCGGCTCGTAAACTGTACACCGTTATCGCATACAAACTTTCTGGGTATGCCAAAACGACATAATACACGCTCACGGAACGCCTTGTGCAGTTGGGCCGCTGTCGCTCGCTTCAAGGGGACCAGCTCCACCCATTTTGAAAACGCATCGTGGAATACCAGGAGCATCGTGTTCCCGTGTTTCGAGCGCGGTAAGGGCCCTACAAAGTCGGCGCATAGTACAGCCATGGGCTCGGCCACCTGTCGCGTCAACATCTGTCCAGCCGGCTTTACTTGTTCCGTCTTAAACCTCTGGCACGATTCGCAGTACTTAACGTACTTCGCTGCGTCTCGGAACATTCCAGGCCAGTAGTAGCGTTGTGCCAGACGCATTATCGTCTTCCGTACTCCTTGGTGCCCGGCCGTCGGTGCGTCGTGGCACTCCAACAACACTCGTTTCCTCTGATCCTCGTCGATGCACAGCTTCCAGGGGATGTAGTCGTCGTCATCCGCACGGTGTCCGAGGTGTCTATAGAGTTGACCGTTCTCTTCCATATAATCGGCGTACTTCACTGGGTCTTTAGCCATCTTTTCTTTCATCCTCTCGATCCACTTGCCGGACGACTTTTCCTGTACCGCTTGTTGAAAGTTCTCCACGGGTTGCCGGGATAAGGCGTCCGCTACTACGTTGAGCTTCCCTCGTCTGTACCGTACGTCAAATTGGTACTGCTGCAGCTCCAGTGCCCAGCGCGCTATCCTCCCCGACGGGCTCTCGATCGAATTCAACCATTTTAAAGCCATATGGTCGGTTACTACCTCGAACCGATATCCTTCCAGGTAGCATCTCATCTTCCGGATTGACCATACTATAGCCAGACACTCCTTTTCGGTCGCTGAATAATTTTCTTCAGCCTTATTCAGTTTCCGACTCGTGTACGCTATTACGCGCTCCTGTTGATCGATCGTCTGTGTGAGTACCGCTCCGAGGCCAAAATCGCTGGCGTCCGTCTGCAGGACAAATTTTTCTGCAAAATCCGGACAGGCCAGGACTGGTGCGGTCGTCAAGCTATGTTTGAGGGTCTCTAGCGCTGCCTGTTGTTCCTCTCCCCATGACCATTTCCTAGATTTTTTTAATAAAGCTGTGATCGGTTGCACCACTGTAGCGAAATTCGGCACGAATCGTCGATACCAGGAGGCCATGCCCAGGCAACGTCGCAACTCCTTACAATTGGTTGGGGCCTTCAAGTTTTGGATCGCTTCTACTTTGGCGGGGTCGGTTTTGATCCCGTCGCCGCTCACTAGGTGTCCCAGGTATATCAGCTCCTTCTGAAAAAACAAACACTTCTTACGGTTCAGCTTCAAGTTGGCCGCTCTCAAACGCCTGAAAACTTCCTTCAAATTTGTCACGTGCTGCTCCTTTGTCGCTCCGATCACTATTATGTCGTCCAGATAGGCAAATGCATGTGGCTCCATATCTGGTCCGATAACCGTATCCAAAGCTCGTTGGAATGTCGCGCACGCCGAGTGCAAACCGAAAGGCATTACACGCCACTGGAATAAGCCTCTACCGGGTACCGTAAACGCTGTACACTCCCGGCTATCCGCAGCCATGGGAATTTGCCAGTAACAGTGCTTGAGGTCAAGCGTGGAGATGTACCGCGCATGTCTTAATCGCTCCAAAATGTGATTAATCCTTGGTACGGGGTATGCATCTGGTAAGGAGTGAGCGTTGAGTTGCCTATAATCGATGCACATCCGCCACTCGCCTGTTTTCTTCTTAACCAGCACGATCGGGGCGCTGTGCGGGCTGCGGGAGGGCTCTATCGCGCCGGCTCGCAGCAGCTCGTCTACTTGCTCGTTGATCACCTGTTGCATCGCAGGGTTTTTGGGGTAGTACCTCTGCTTAATCGGCTTGTCGTCCCTCATGATGATCCGGTGCTCAGCTACGTGTGACACCCCTTGCAGCTCGTCAAAGAGGGCCAATTCCGCTTTCAATGTTTCCTTTATCTCTGGTTCCAAATCCTCTGGCCACTCGTTTTCCCTGGTTTCGACGCCTTCCACCGGTGTTGTTGCGGGGCCGGGTATGACGCACCCTCCTACCTCGCCGAACCGTTGTACTCCTGCCGTTGTCGCGTCCACGCTGTCTCCTCGAACCGTTCCCACGGCGATGCTGGGCTGAGGTGCCCCAGGGGCATCCTTCTCCTGCCTTGATCCGCCGTTCTCCTCCGGTTTGCTCGCAACTGGCTCACGTTCCATTAGGACCTGCTCCTCCTCTATATCTGGTACTTCCACAGCTTCCAAAATTAACCTAGCCTTGCCACATTCGATGGTCGTCCCCACCCGGCACAAAAAGTCTATCCCTAGTATAATGTTGTCTAACATCGAGGGCATCACGAGCATACTCACCGTGACCTCTGTCCCCGCTAGACCAACTTTTACCCTCAATAGCTTCTTTACCTCTAAAGTGGACCCATCGGCTAGGCGAATTTTCGCGCAGGCGTCCAGCATCTCGCCCCCGCTGGTCACCTTGCGGGAAAACTCCTCACTAATAAAACTCCTAGTCGCCCTGTATCTACTGTCGCAGTCGCTACTTGGTCCCCGACTCTTACAGTAGCGACTATCCGCCCGTCTTCCACTCTTAAAAGGTATTCTAGGTTCGGGACTGGTTCACGTCGGCCCCTATCGGGTCCCGTCCCGGATGGTGCCGCATATCGTTTCCCGCCCTTGACTGTTGACAGCACTGGCTGGTATTGACCCCCTTGGCCCCACACTGCCGACAGAACTGTACCCGTGGATTGGGGCACTCCTTGGCAAAATGACCCTCTTGCGAACAGTTATAGCATGGCCTCTTCCCGCCTAGAGCTCTCGACTGCTCTTGGCTGATCATCCCGTTTGAAATTATTCCCGTATACCCAAGCGGTGGCGTATTCCCCACGTTACCGCTTGACCCTGGCTGTGGTTGCGTCCGGAAAGGATTGAAATGTTTAGCGGGGGTTACCTCACCGGTTAATCCATCCGAATACCTACTACCCCCAGTCCCACTCCGTGCTGCACGTTCGCGACTTTGTTGCCTCACATTTTCGTACTCGGCCGCCATTTGAGTTAGCTGCGCCAGAGAGGAGAAGTCCCCTCTACGAATGTACAAACGGTACTCTGGTGCCAAATTCTCGTATGCCCTATGCAATTCTTGTTCTGCCCTGTACCCTGCGTGGTACATCATACCCCGCAGCTCGAGCAAGTAGTCCTTGAACGGCTCGTTATCATGTTGCCGTCGTGCCCGGATACTGTCTTCTAACCTGTCGAAATACTGGGGCGGTAGAAAAAACTCCAAGAACTCGGCTTTAAATGTCGCCCAAGTCGCGTCCCTTAGCCTACTTATTAATAGCCACCGCGCGGCCTTACCTGTTAGAGCTTCGCTCATTGCCCTCGGCAACCGGTCTAAGCCTATGTCGTATGACAACGCCCTGTCCTCAATTGCCTCCAGGAAAACTAATGGGTCGGTGCATCCATTGAACAGGATACCCCACTTCCGGACTAGTTCGGGGACGACCATCCCGTTCCTAGGGGTACTATAGCTATCACTAGAATTAAGATGGGGGTTCACCTGTCTCACCGGGGTATCTTCCCCGGATGCCAGAGGTGACCCTACTCGTATATCGGGGGTACATGCTGTATTCTGTGGGGAAAATTCCTTATAAATCGTACTGTTGGAGGGCGGACGCAAATGCTCCGTGCCACCGGTCTGTATTGATGGGATTGCCGCATCTGATTCAGACTTCTGCCTAGGTCGTATTCCTCCAAAAGAAGCGGCAGTCCGGGTAGGCGACACTGGGATCTTTGCGAACCGCAACTCCCATTCCGCTAACCGGGACCATATATCGGTGGTATGACCACCTTGTCTTATAAAAGTACATACCAGCTTCCGGTAGTCAGTTACCGTGGCACACTTTTCCAATCCGAGCTCCCGGACGATATCCTCTAGATCCTCCTTATGGCAGTGGTAGACCCATTGCACGCCCACACCGAAGTTGCTGCTTTCTACGACCTCCACTCGGGCGGGCTCGATAGTCTTGGGTTTCTCCATTTAACCGAAAAAAAACGAACGCAAAAAAAAATTCCGTCTCGAACCGTATATGTCCCGATTTGCAAAAATTTTTACCCTTAATCTGGCACGGTTTATCGCGGTAACCGTTTTGTTACGAAACTAAAAAAAAAAAAAAATTTCCCGAATTGTTTTTTTCCCGGTGTAAAAAAAACTTTTAATTTGTCACTGTCTGTCGCAGTTATTCCTTTTATTACGAAATTAAAAAAAAATTTTCCACGGTATAACGAATTTTGTATTTTTTTTTTGCAGTGTAATAAAAATCTTTTTTGTTAACTGGTTACTGTTTATTGTGGTTATTTTATTTTATTGCGAAAATATATTTTTTTTTTTTTTTTTTTTTAAGTGTAATAAAATTTTTCCTGTTAATTGGTCACTGTTTATTTTATTTAATTTTTTTTTCGTATTTCTGCCTTTTTTTTTTTTTTTTTTTAAATTCCCTTAATTTTTTTTTTTACTGTACGCTTACACGGTCGAGGCCCACTGTACGGCGACTTCACGTAAGTCCGATACTCGACCCGAACCGATGGGACAACTCCGCACTCGAAATACTAGTCAATTTTTATTTGGCGGTCGAAACCCACTGTGCGAAGCGACCGCGACTTTGCAGCTGCCTGTACCAGCTGCTGCCACGCCGTTCGTTGACCGCTCACGCACTTTGCCGACACTTTCGTTGCGCCGCAGGTGTTCACTTATGCACAGCCTCGAACGCGAACCGCTAGTTTGATCGGTGAGTCTTTTTCCACCGTGAATTTCGTTGTGCCGCAATTGTTGCTAAGGCAATGCTTCTCGAACGCGAACAGTTATTCTGATCTGCACTTGCCTTATGCCGTCACTTTCGTTGTGCCGCGACGATTGCACAAAACCACGCTCGAAAACCGTTCTCGTTGGCCACTTGTAAAGCAGGGTATCGTCGGGTATACCCGCACTTCACTTTACGCACTTTTTTTTCCACACTTGTTGGTGATATTTCTGGGGGCTTTAATTCCAGATTATACCACACCTTTGCACTTTAGAGTCCCTGCTCGGGCGCCACTTGTAAAGGAGTAATTTAGCCAAGGTATAAACTCAGTCTGGCCAGGTACACCTCACAAGAATATTTATATATTTTAGTGAGACTTTACGGTGCGCGGGTTTACAAGTTGGAAGGGGAGATGCTTGCGTCTGCACCAACGCGACGGCCGACACACTCAGCAGCCAGAGTATAAGGCGGCTCAGCTTGACTCGCGTATGCGCGTGTATGAAAACCAAAGAGGAATAGAAAGAAAGGAAAAACACACAGCAATTGCACTTCACTGGGTCGCGGACTTACCGGCGACCAATTTATTCAACTTCTATAACTTCTACAATAAGTCTAAACTTAGCTGTAGATATATCTAACCTATATGTATGGAATCGCGACGAACTATCCCCTTACCTTATCTTTACTCACTTCTATGCCTTTGCTACTAACACACTATCTTACTATTCTACCCTTCGCGTTAATAATCTTCTAAGCGCGTACACGTCCGCTCACTTTCGTACATAAATCGCAACTCCCCTTCTGTTCTTATAACCTAATCTTTCTTTCATCCCTCTCGCGTACGCGTCTGCTCACTTGCGGAGGTCAATCATAACTCCCTCGCCCACGCTTCGGCTTCGGCCCAAGTTGCAGATTTTGTCACTCCCCACACTTGCTCGTGACCGTGGTGGATTTGATGATCGCAGCTGGCGCGCTGCATCTTGCGACTCTGTGTTTTGGGGCGGTTATATTTAAATTCTTAGGCGTTAGGAGTCAATCAAAAATAAGATAAGATAATCCGATAAATCTAAATACTTTACGCTCCTTGCGTTTATTAAATATAAATACTGTGCACTCCTTGCGTATAACAAAACTATACCTACAACTCGAACAACCCCTGTGCTTCTTGCGACTTAACAACTATCAATATAATACAGGTAACTCAAACAACCGATGCGCTTCTTGCGACTTAAAAACTATAGAACATAATATAATAAATGAAGACCAACTAAATAAAATAAAAATGATAAATATAATCTTTTGTGAAGGAGGGCCGGTGCGGCCTACTTCACAATATATATCTTTATGTAAAGAGTCATATAGTCAAAACGTGATAATGAGAACTATAGCGTGCATTATTAAATTATTCCTACTGTTTAATGATGAATTATGCTTTTGCTGATGATTTTATTGCCTCTGATTTGATCATCATCTGCGCTTTATCGCTGCCATACCACAACGTATGCAGGCGTCCAAGTACCAAAGAGGGCGTCACCCATAGCGACATATGCCCGAAACAGAGCATCATAATTAACATGTGGAACATCCTCGAGCTCTTCGAACTCATTAGTTGCAGCTGTGGGCTGTAAGCGAAACAACATAATTGCTACCAGAGAAAATAGTGTCCAGTGAAAATGTAATCGGCCCATCATTGCCACAATTATAAAGTAAAATTTTGTACTGAATGCTGTTGCTTTTATATGTAGTTTACTAACTGACACTATTTGCATGTTAGCTCAGTTGGTACGCATAGTTGCATCGTGTTTTTGCTTGGCAAATATACATGAGTTGGACATGGAAAATGTTTTGATGCATGTTAAACACGGCTTCGCCAAAAGCGGATGATGGGCACAAATGCTAAGAGGAAAAAGAATCACATATCTGATAACTCGCATTTGGATGGACATCGCATGACAACACTAAATGTTGAACGTTAAAAGACAACGCCACATACTTCATTAATCATTTTGGGCAAAAAAGCTAAAAATAACACTTAAAGTGTAGCTCGTAAGCAGCCGTTAAATTACCTTTTAAGTTGGTTTAATTGATCGCACGAGCTTTTGTTTAATTATAAAATTTATGATTTGGGTCACACGTTGCTCATCGCATTTGTGTGATGCGGAAATTGTCAGCGCTACATTCGATAGACAACCCAATCCACCTCCCAAAAAGCCTTGAAAATTAAACGAGCATCATAAATTATCTCTGTACACAAAAACTATATGTGTTTATGAACATTTTTATACTTGAGTAGGCATACATATATTTTTTCTGCAGGGCTAAGCGTTTATGTGTCGCATTCTTCATTTTGGCCAAGTCGTGAGAAACAGGCTGTCCAATGAAAATGAAAGTTAACTGCTGCCATTTCCCACAAGCCAAAAGGGCCACAATGCATTTTGATACGTTGCAGCAGCAGCTACAAACAGATCAGCAGCAGGTTGTCACCGGTTTCCAACCGGAGCACCATCGCCATCAAGCTGGCAGCAACAACAACAACATCATTATCTTCATTTCACATAATACGCAATCGATTGTTGTTTTTTTTTTTTATTTTTATTTTGCTTGTGTCGTGTTTTTGTTTCTGTATCTTCTTCTTTTACGCATATTATAAGACTGTTTTTGGGTGATGATGTTGCTGCTGCTTCATTTTGCTGTGGCCAAATATTTCGATATCTTTGAATTTTCAGTTCAGTTCAGTTCAAGTTCGCGTCTCGAGCGGTTAAGTTTCAATTTGGTACGTCAACCAGCTTTACGCTATTAGCTGCAGGACTAAAAGGATGTTGCTCTGACAGGATAATGCTTTTGTGTTGCGTCGGTTATTGTGAAGTTTTATGCTAACGAAAAGTGTTGGTTAACAAAACAAAAAGAAACAAATTAACTAAATATTACATAACAAAAATTTTAATAAACAAGACAAGCTAAAGGTAAATAACTATTGTGCATGAATTGCAATACTCTTGGATTATTTCAATAGTTTTAATTTTTTGCAAACGGTTAATAGTGCAACAAAATTCGACTGTTAAGCCACTCAGGACAGTAAAAATACTAAGAGCCAGGAGCATATGCTTTATTTAAATTGTGCTCTATATAAATTCATATGTGCAAAAATAAAAAAAATCAACAAGTTGGAATCATTCATGGCATTCATAATCTCTCAAGTAGAAGATATGTGGTGATCCCTTTTCCTATCCAAAATAACTGTTACATCCGCTTTAAAGACTCTGAAGCGAGTTTTTTAATACCCTGAACCCATAAAATGGGTAAAAAGGGTATAATGGTTGTGTGCAAAAGTATGTAACAGGCAGAAGGAAGCATCTCCGACCCCATTAAGTACATATATTCTTGATCAGCATCAACAGCCGAGTCGATAAAGCCATGTCCGTCTGTCTGTCTGTCCGTTTGTATAAATGCATCGATCTCAGAGACTACAAGACTTAGAGACTTCAGATTTCGAATATAAGTTCTCCTATACCATGAGCAGAACAAGTTCGTTTCAAATTATCGATAACTATTCTGGTTTCCGATATACACATGGTATCTATTACAAAAAATATCGAATTTGGAAAATGTAAAAATGGGGATTGAAATAATGGGTATCGATAGAACTCTTCTGAAAATTTCGTCCAAATCGGTTAAGAAAAACCGGAGATATCGAATTTAATCGATTTAAGTTAAGTCAGTATACCAATTAAAAATTAATATATTTATTGCAACTGGGTTCAGGGTTCTTCTAGTCGGGTTCTTCCGACTAGAGCCTTCTTACTTGTTTCGTTTCGTTTATTTGTTCAAAACGTATCAAAATAAGATTGCTATAATTAGTTCTACCTTAAAGTTAAGCCAATTTCCAGTCAGATGGATCCGAATAATTAATGTCGTTTAAGATTTATGGTTTCGCCTTGGTACATTTAAACGTTCTGCTTACTTATTGGCGCTCCCAGTGAAGAGTACAAAAAAACGTAATAAATAAAATTAAATGATTAACCACTTAAGCATATTTCTAGGGCAAACATTTTAGCAGTCAATAATTTAATTATTATAATAATACCAATTTGAATTCTAAATAACTATAAACAAAATATAAGAAAACATCTTCATTTGTCATTGCTTGAAATCAAACAAAAATGCAAATTTATGGGTTTATCCATTCACTTTTTAGGCAGACAGCAAAGCTGTTATTCCTCGAGCATGTCTCGATTTTGAGGGATCATTTAAACACTGAGAAGCTTAACAGTTACCAGTCAATAATATATTTAGTACGTAAAATATGATACAAATGATGCGGCTAAAATCGAATGCCGGAATGCTTCTTCATTGTCAGATGGCATTACGGGGCATTATTTTGACTCCCACTGCTCTTGATAATGTCCCTGAACATTTCGAATGTATATCGTTTGCATTACTTTGCTCTTGGACTTGCTAACAATATAAAGTAAAAGTATAAAGGTTTTTTTGATTATATTCATTTTTAATATTTGTTTTATGCGAGCTGAAAAAATGTTGTGTGCCTTTGGCATATGGGTTTGTGTTTTCGGCAGTCATTAAAATAAAATTAGATGTTACTTATATAGTTATTATTCAAATTATATAGCATTAGTGTGCTTACAGGTTATTGACATCCGGTGAGGTTATTAACTACCTAACCAACACACAGAAGCTTTACTATTTAGTCTTTAAATTTTATCTCAAATATCCAACATAAATTAATTGTACCAAAAAAAGACACGCCTTAAATAGGAGAGATTAATTCTCAACAAATTAGTTTTGCATTTTGCATTGAATAATTTTTACATCATCGGCTGAAATCAAGCCATCTTATATAATAGATTAAGCTATCAAATGCTCGCCGCGCACCGTTAAAATCCGTTAACAAGCAAATGCTGATTTTCGCTGTCTGCTTCTTTTTTTGTGATTTATTTCATTTGGGTTTTTGTTGGCCAAACAAAGACAAAAATTTATCGCTTTTTAGCTTGGCAAATTGTTAGCAACTACTGATGTGTATGATATACATAAATCTGACTTTTATTTTGAAGTGCCATTTTGGGTGCTTCATTTATTCAATCAGCTCTTCAATTTTTTTTCTGCTTTTTCCTTTTGCATGATCTTCACAATGAATGAAACCACTGTGCGACACACAAGTGTTTTGCTCGTTGGATTTTAATTGTTTTGGCTTCCTTATACAAATGTCTTTACAATTGCAGTCAATTTTCGTAACAAAAGCCCTTGGCAGATTGCACACACAAAACATGTCAAGTGTCCAGCTGTCAAGTTCGTTGCCTAAGTCTTTTGTTCTCACTCTGCGCCATTAAAAAAAAAAATCTTATAGAACACCAGACAGATAGCGTACTTGTTGCTCAATTTAAATATGAGAATGAGCTGCCAGTCACTTGACTTAGCTCCGTACACAACGCGATCAATTTAACAACTTCAATATCAAAAATCGTCTTTTAATTAATTAACAATTGGTCGCATTCTTAAAGTGTTTTATAACTTGGCTTACCAACTTAGGCTTTTGTGTGATTAACAGCTTGGATACGCGTGGTAAATTGGAATGAGCCATCGACATTAGCTGAAATCAACAATTGCGCACAAAATGTTCTTTAAAATACAAGCTTATATATGATTTATAACATTATCTGCAAATGTTCTTTACTTTCTGTTTTCTTATGTTGAATAATGCAAATTTATCTGACATAGCAGGACTTCCTATACTTTTCTGTACCGAAGCTTGTATGGGATATGAAGAAAAACTAATTGGCATTAAAATTTCAATTTCGAAATAAAGTGAAGACTATACTATCGCGGAAACGCGTCGATATGTACTCCACGTCCCTTTGATAATATTTTTATTAACACATAGAATCGATAAAGATTGACTCTTGTTTTTTTAAGATAAAGCTTTAACCCAATAGGTTTGAAATAGTATATATCAACTGTGGAAATTTCATCAATATGACTTAACAGATCGATTTCAGCAATCATTTAAATCTAAGCCGCAACTTCATTCGTTTGTAAATTATTGATTGAAAAGTGTGTAATTTGAATAAAAAAGGGGTCTTCTCCAAATGCTCACAGCATTTAAATTATGTTATCTGAGATATGAGCAAAATTTTGCGCTTTCGCGCTATGGTTAGGACAATTTAAAGCTAAATTGCAGACCTGAAATGACATTACTGTATTTACGTCTATTAACAAACCACAATTATGCAAAAATAAATAGATGTTTCAATTATCGGATCGATAAAAACATATGCTCTACGTTTGGGAATACTCATTGGACAATGTTGTTTAAAGGTCAAAAGTTAACACAAATATGAATAGTTGTTTCCTTTTATTGTGGATCTAGTTTTAGAGAGGGAGAGATAAGCTGTTCATATTTGGACCATGTGTCACGCATATTTTGGCCAACTGATGAATAGAATTTGACCCACGCAGCTTCCACGCAGTTAATGTTGTCGTCGACAGTGCCTTTGATAACTTTACGAAAAACTGTTATATGACGTTTGTTTTGATTGAATAAATCAATAAAGTATTGGAAAACGTTAAACGCTACGCATAATATGGTTATGTGTGTGTGTGTGTGTGTGTGTGTGTGTGTGTGTGTGTGTGTGTGTGTGTGTGTGACAGGGCACACCTTAATGTGGTTGTGTTTATGCTAATTAAGTGGCATGCTGGCTCTTAACTCGCTTAATATTCAAATATTTTCATTTTCATTTTAATCAATGAATCTTTTTTGATTCGTAATTTGTCAACTAGCCTTATGCATAATGTTTTGTAAGCGTGCAATTTACATACTGTTTAACTGTTTGCTTATAGCATGCCCCGGTTACGATTACGTTTGCAACTGCCACTGTTGCTCTGCCTGCTGATGGTAACGGTAGGTGGCGCAACGGCACAAGGCAACTTTGAGGATGCAGATAAGGCGAATGAGTATACCGACCAGCAGTACGATCTGCGGCACACTATACCTGGAGAACCAGGCCTTGATTATCCCATACTGGGCGAGGTGCCCAAGACGAGCTTTATCTGCAAGGGTCGGCATGAAGGTAAGAGACCACCAGTCAAATGACGCTCTGTATTTTATATTCGTTTCAACTCTAATTAACTAATTCTCAGTAGTGACAAACAGTAAAAATGGTGTTCTGAGCCCGAAAACGGGTTCGGTTTCTAACCCAGGTTCGTCGAGTTAAGAAATAACAGAAATCTTTTTTTTTTTTTTTGATGAGAATATTTTCATTTATTTAGTTATGGCCAGCTTATTTGGCACTAACGTGTTAACGCCTTCGCAGCAAGTTGTATAATATTGATATACACCATTTGTTTTACGATTTCTTTGTTTTTCAACTTTAAAGTGCATTTTATATTAAACACATACCTTTTTAAAGATAGATTTGGAAAACATAACGATTTTAATTATTGCGTCAATAAAAACTTAAACTCTACGTTTAGAGGAAACATAAGCATTATTCACGTTTAAAACTTGTTTTTTGATCTTTGGCCTGTAAGAAAAAGTAGCGGTTCTAAATCTTGCATTATTTTGTCTTCATTTCGCTCAGTAATACTTGGAAATCGGATTGGAATAAAAATTATCTCTAATATTTAGCACCAATTTTTGCTTGTATTGAACCCTTCAATAATAATAGAACTTTCCCGTTTTACGGTTCCCATACGTTGGAAAAAGGTTCCTCACAAGTTTCGGTTCGGTTACGTACCCGTTTGCAGTTCTGCATATTATATGGTATAAAGGTATTCTTTACCGTACCGGTTTGCAGTTCTGCATATTATATGGTATAAAGGTATTCTTTAAATACAGAAAATTTGTTTAAACTGCAGCTAAAAGTACTTTTTGTACCCTTTACTAACTATTTAAGCTTTCAATACATCATTATTTGTCTTTGTCGGGAGCAGAACATTTAATCAAACTATTTGCCCTATTTGCTTTAAAGAAGCCTTGCGCTAATGTTTGCTTTGCTTTAAAGAAGCTCTTTTGTTATCGTTATTAATGCTCTTAAGGCTCGTATGTATATTGACACAGTTAAAAACTCTCTCGCTCTCTTCACCTTAACATTTACGTTCTGAGTAATCTAACATATGCCTTACAGCGCTTGTAATTTTTTTGTAAGAACGATCAATTTCAGTCTCGTTCGATAAGTTTATGTGAGCCGACGGACAAAACTAGCCGGCCAACATTCAAATTGGTTAGCAAAAATTATATATGTATATAAAATTAAAGGGGGGTTTTGAAGGAGGGTGTACAATTCATGTAGTTGCAAAAATCTTTGTTAAAAAATTGTTTCTTAGCATGAAATGACCTTAAGCAATTATTCTCCACTATAAAAAAGATACACAACACATTTTTGGATTTGACTTTCGTGTTTAAAAGAAAAGTCAACTGGAAAAAGTGACAAAAAAAAGTGACGTTCCATAGTTAAAAAATTCATTTTTTTAAATTATTTTTA
>JARNME010000699.1:0-17595 GCA_030179655.1 Scaptomyza flava
ATGGTGGGCGTGGCATCCAAATTTTGCTGCAGATCCTTGTGGAATGTCAAATGCTACCTTCATACCAAATTTGGTGACTCTAGCTCGAAGTTTGTATAAAGTGTGGAAAGGGGGGCTGGGGGCGGTATGGTTGGCCGTGGTATTCAAATTTTTGGTGCCGATCTATGTGGGATGTCAATTGCTATCTTCATACCAAATTTGGTGACTCTAGCTCGAAGTTTGTATAAAGTGGGGAAAGGGGGGCTGCGGGCGGTATGGTTGGGCGTGGCATCCAAATTTTTGCTGCAGATCCTTGTGGAATGTCAAATGCTACCTTCATAACAAATTTGGTGACTCTAGCCCAAAGTTTGTAAAAGTGGGGAAAGGGGGGCTGGGGGCGGTATGGTTGGGCGTGGTATTCAAATTTTTGGTGCCGATCTATGTGGGATGTCAATTGCTATCTTCATACCAAATTTGGTGACTCTAGCTCGAAGTTTGTATAAAGTGGGGAAAGGGGGGCTGCGGGCGGTATGGTTGGGCGTGGTATCCAAATTTTTGCTGCAGATCCTTGTGGAATGTCAAATGCTACCTTCATAAAAAATTTGGTGACTCTAGCTCAAAGTTTGTAAAAGTGGGGAAAGGGGGGCTGCGGGCGGTATGGTTGGGCGTGGCATCCAAATTTGGTGACTCTAGCTCGAAGCATGTAAAAGGTGTGGAAAGGGGGGCTGCGGGCGGTATGGTTGGGCGTGGTATCCAAATTTTTGCTGCAGATCCTTGTGGAATGTCAAATGCTACCTTCATAACAAATTTGGTGACTCTAGCTCAAAGTTTGTAAAAGTGGGGAAAGGGGGGCTGCGGGCGGTATGGTTGGGCGTGGCATCCAAATTTTTGCTGCAGATCCTTGTGGAATGTCAAATGCTACCTTCATATCAAATTAGGTGACTCTAGCTCAAAGTTTGTAAAAGTGGGGAAAGGGGGGCTGGGGGCAGTATGGTTGGGCGTGGTATTCAAATTTTTGGTGCCGATCTATGTGGGATGTCAATTGCTATCTTCATACCAAATTTGGTGACTCTAGCTCGAAGTTTGTATAAAGTGGGGAAAGGGGGGCTGAGGGCGGTATGGTTGGGCGTGGCATCCAAATTTTTGCTGCAGATCCTTGTGGAATGTCAAATGCTACCTTCATACCAAATTTGGTGACTCTAGCTCGAAGTTTGTATAAAGTGGGGAAAGGGGGCTGCGGGCGGTATGGTTGGGCGTGGCATCCAAATTTTTGCTGCAGATCCTTGTGGAATGTCAAATGCTACCTTCATACCAAATTTGGTGGCTCTAGCTCGAAGTTTGTATAGAGTGGTGAAAGGGGGTCTGGGGGCGGTATGGTTGGGCGTGGTATTCAAATTTTTGGTGCCGATCTATGTGGGATGTCAATTGCTATCTTCATACCAAATTTGGTGACTCTAGCTCGAAGTTTGTATAAAGTGGGGAAAGGGGGGCTGCGGGCGGTATGGTTGGGCGTGGTATTCAAATTTTTGGTGCCGATCTATGTGGGATGTCAATTGCTATCTTCATACCAAATTTGGTGACTCTAGCTCGAAGTTTGTATAAAGTGGGGAAAGGGGGGCTGCGGGCGGTATGGTTGGGCGTGGCATCCAAATTTTTGCTGCAGATCCTTGTGGAACGTCAAATGCTACCTTCATACCAAATTTGGTGACTCTAGCTCAAAGTTTGTATAAAGTGGTGAAAGGGGGCCTATGGGGCTGCGGGCGGTATGGTTGGGCGTGGCATCCAAATTTTTGCTGCAGATCCTTGTGGAATGTCAAATGCTACCTTCATACCAAATTTGGTGACTCTAGCTCGAAGCATGTAAAAGGTGGTGAAAGGGGGGCTATGGGGCTTGGGGCGGTATGGGTGGGCGCGGCTTTCAAATTTTTGCTGCCGATCCATGTGGGATGTCAATTGCTCTCTTCATACCAAATTTGGTGACTCTAGCTCGAAGTTTGTATAAAGTGGAGAAAGGGGGGCTGGGGGCGGTATGGTTGGGCGTGGCATCCAAATTTTTGCTGCAGTTTTTGGGGGGTCATCATCAGCTAAATTGGCACCAAATTTGGTGGCTCTAGCTCAAAAACTGTGGGAGATATAGGCTTTTTTGACTTTAAAATGTGGGTTGGCTGGGGGCGGAATGGGTGGGCGTGGCTCCAAAATTCTTGATGCAGTTTTTTGAGGGTTGATAGTTGCTATCTTCTTACCAAATTTGGTAGTTCTAGCTGTAAGGATGTGCGAAATATGCGGATTTATCGTTTTTGAGTTATCGAATTTATCGATTTGCCATCCCCCCAGTTATCGTAGAACCCCAATCTTGACACTTTAATTTACTATCCCATAGAAAAAGAGAATTGGAAAGTTTCAAGTCCCTAGCTTGAAGGGTGTGGAAAAAACTTGCACACATACGGACGGACAGACGGACAGATGGACGGACGGACAGACGGACAGACGGACAGACACCATGACGGACATTGCACAAAACCAATATACTCTTTACCTTCGGTATCGAGTATAAACACTATATGCCAAATGAGAAACTTTACATATGCAATCACTTTCAATTTTATCAATATATGTATGTACAAGGTTTAAGCTCAATTGCTTAAACGCATTTAAGCTAAGATATTTAGATTAACGAATTTAGTTTTTCTGCACTTATGCTGCTCCCTGGCAGTGTTGGCATGTGTCGCCATAAATCAATGATTATATAGCTTCTCGCTATGCACGCACAATGATTTTTATACTCGATACCGAAGGTAAAGACTATATTGGTTTTGTGCAATGTCCGTCATGGTGTCTGTCCGTCTGTCCGTCTGTCCGTCCGTATGTGTGCAAGTTTTTTCCACACCCTTCAAGCTAGAGACTTGAAACTTTCCAATTCTCTTTATCTATGGGATAGTAAATTAAAGTGTCAAGATTGGGGTTCTACGATAACTGGGGGGCTGGCAAATCGATAAATTCGATAACTCAAAAACGATAAATCCGCATATTTCACACACCCTTACAGCTAGAACTACCAAATTTGGTAAGAAGATAGCTACTAGCAACCCCCAAAAAACTGCATCAAAAATTTGAGAGCCACGCTCCCCCATTCCGCCCCCAGACCCACCGCATTTTAAAGTCAAAAAAGCCTATATCTCCCACAGTTTTTGAGCTAGAGCCACCAAATTTGGTGCCAATTTAGCTGATGATGACCCCCCAATAACTGCACCAAAAGTTTGGATGCCACGCCCACCAATACCGCCCTAGCCGCCCCCAGATGCCCCAACGCTTCGTAAAAAACGGGAATGCGTGTATCTTCCAGAGTAGTGGAGCTAGAGCCACCAAATTTGGTAGGAAGATAGCTGGTAACGACCCCAAAAGAACTGCATCAAAGTTTTGGAGCCACGCCCACCCATCCTGCCCCCAGCCCCCCCGCATTTAGAAATCAGAAAAGCCTATATCTCCCACAGTTTTTTAACTAGAGTCACCAAATTTGGTGCCAAGATAGATGATGATGACCCCCAAAAACTGCATCAAAAGTTTGGATGCCACGCCCACCAATAACGCCCTAGCCACCCCCATCTGCCCCAACGCTTCGTCAGAAACGGGAATGCGTGTATATTCCAGAGTAGTGGAGCTAGAGCCACCAAATTTGGTATGAAGGTAGCATTTGACATTCCACATGGACCTGCAGCAAAAATTTGGATGCCACGCCCAACCATACCGCCCCCAGCCCCCCTTTCCCCACTTTATACAAACTTCGAGCTAGAGTCACCAAATTTGGTATGAAGGGAGCAATTGACATCCCACATGGATCGGCAGCAAAAATTTGAAAGCCACGCCCACCCATACCGCCCCAAGCCCCATAGGCCCCCTTTCACCACCTTTTACATGCTTCGAGCTAGAGTCACCAAATTTGGTATGAAGGTAGCATTTGACATTCCACAAGGATCTGCAGCAAAAATTTGGATGCCAGCCCCAACCATACCGCCCGCAGCCTCCCTTTCACCACTTTATACAAACTTTGAGCTAGAGTCACCAAATTTGGTATGAAGGTAGCATTTGACGTTCCACAAGGATCTGCAGCAAAAATTTGGATGCCACGCCCAACCATACCGCCCGCAGCCCCCCTTTCCCCACTTTATACAAACTTCGAGCTAGAGTCACCAAATTTGGTATGAAGATAGCAATTGACATCCCACATAGATCGGCACCAAAAATTTGAATACCACGCCCAACCATACCGCCCGCAGCCCCCCTTTCCCCACTTTATACAAACTTCGAGCTAGAGTCACCAAATTTGGTATGAAGGTAGCATTTGACATTCCACAAGGATCTGCAGCAAAAATTTGGATGCCACGCCCAACCATACCGCCCGCAGCCCCCCTTTCACCATTTTATACAAACTTCGAGCTAGAGTCACCAAATTTGGTATGAAGGTAGCATTTGACATTCCACAAGGATCTGCAGCAAAAATTTGGATGCCACGCCCAACCATACCGCCCGCAGCCCCCCTTTCCCCACTTTATACAAACTTCGAGCTAGAGTCACCAAATTTGGTATGAAGATAGCAATTGACATCCCACATAGATCGGCACCAAAAATTTGAATACCACGCCCAACCATACCGCCCCCAGCCCCCCTTTCCCTACTTTTACAAACTTTGAGCTAGAGTCACCAAATTTGTTATGAAGGTAGCATTTGACATTCCACAAGGATCTGCAGCAAAAATTTGGATGCCACGCCCAACCATACCGCCCGCATTCCCCCTTTCACCACCTTTTACATGCTTCGAGCTAGAGTCACCAAATTTGGTATGAAGGTAGCATTTGACATTCCACAAGGATCTGCAGCAAAAATTTGGATGCCACGCCCAACCATACCGCCCTTTCCCCACTTTTACAAACTTTGAGCTAGAGTCACCAAATTTGTTATGAAGGTAGCATTTGACATTCCACAAGGATCTGCAGCAAAAATTTGGATACCACGCCCAACCATACCGCCCGCAGCCCCCCTTTCACCACTTTATACAAACTTCGAGCTAGAGTCACCAAATTTGGTATGAAGATAGCAATTGACATCCCACATAGATCGGCACCAAAAATTTGGATGCCACGCCCAGCCATACCGCCCGCAGCCCACCTTTCCCCACTTTATACAAACTTCGAGCTAGAGTCACCAAATTTGGTATGAAGATAGCAATTGACATCCCACATAGATCGGCACCAAAAATTTGAATACCACGCCCAACCATACCGCCCCCAGCCCCCCTTTCCCCACTTTTACAAACTTTGAGCTAGAGTCACCAAATTTGTTATGAAGGTAGCATTTGACATTCCACAAGGATCTGCAGCAAAAATTTGGATGCCACGCCCAACCATACCGCCCGCAGCCCCCCTTTCCCCACTTTATACAAACTTCGAGCTAGAGTCACCAAATTTGGTATGAAGGTAGCATTTGACGTTCCACAAGGATCTGCAGCAAAAATTTGGATGCCACGCCCAACCATACCGCCCGCAGCCCCCCTTTCACCACTTTATACAAACTTCGAGCTAGAGTCACCAAATTTGGTATGAAGGTAGCATTTGACATTCCACAAGGATCTGTAGCAAACATTTGGATGCCACGCCCAACCATACCGCCCGCAGCCCCCCTTTCCCCACTTTATACAAACTTCGAGCTAGAGTCACCAAATTTGGTATGAAGATAGCAATTGACATCCCACATAGATCGGCACCAAAAATTTGAATACCACGCCCAACCATACCGCCCCCAGCCCCCCTTTCCCCACTTTTACAAACTTTGAGCTAGAGTCACCAAATTTGTTATGAATGTAGCATTTGACATTCCACAAGGATCTGCAGCAAAAATTTGGATGCCACGCCCAACCATACCGCCCGCAGCCCCCCTTTCCCCACTTTATACAAACTTCGAGCTAGAGTCACCAAATTTGGTATGAAGGTAGCATTTGACATTCCACAAGGATCTGCAGCAAAAATTTGGATGCCACGCCCAACCATACCGCCCGCAGCCCCCCTTTCCCCACTTTATACAAACTTCGAGCTAGAGTCACCAAATTTGTTATGAAGGTAGCATTTGACATTCCACAAGGATCTGCAGCAAAAATTTTGATGCCACGCCCAACCATACCGCCCGCAGCCCCCCTTTCCCCACTTGATACAAACTTTGAGCTAGAGTCACCAAATTTGGTATGAAGAGAGCATTTGACATCCCACATGGATCGGAAGCAAAAATTTGAATGCCACGCCCACCCATACCGCCCCAAGCCCCATAGCCCCCCTCTCACCACCTTTAACATGCTTCGAGCTAGAGTCACCAAATTTGGTATGAAGGTAGCATTTGACATTCCACAAGGATCTGCAGCAAAAATTTGGATGCCACGCCCAACCATACCGCCCGCAGCCCCCCTTTCCCCACTTTATACAAACTTCGAGCTAGAGTCACCAAATTTGGTATGAAGATAGCAATTGACATTCCACATAGATCTGCACCAAAAATTTGAATGCCACGCCCAACCATACCGCCCCTAGCTCCCCTTTCCCCACCTTTTACAAACTTTGAGCTAGAGTCACCAAATTTGGTATGAAGATAGCAATTGACATCCCACATGGATGGGCATCAAAATTTTTAATACTGGTATCGAGTATACCGCAGTCGGTTGCGTCCGACTGCAACGTTTCCACTTGTGTTTTTCTTTATTTTGTTTACGTTTTGTTTTACAAGCATACAGAATAAGTGCAAGAAGACACGTACGACCATATGCTACGCTTTAAAAGTTATTAAACCCATTCCAAAATTAACTAAAACTATAAGTTGGTAATTGCTACAACCAAACAACAATTTGAAAGCGTTTTTATAATGATATCGCCCAAACATTAAAACTATTATCGTATAACATAATTGGGATACACAACATCATCGCACTACGAAGGCCTTCGGAGCAGCATCAGATGGGTGAGTTTGTTAATACAAGTATTTAATATGAACATACATATGTATATGTTTGGTGATAAAGTTTAGCAATGCATGGCAGATAAACAAAGCAGAATAAAAAAAAAAAAACCAAAAAAGAAAGAGTTATCACTCAAGTGCATCTTCTTATCTTATACGTAGGATCATACATACATACATATAAACATGCGCTTTTAACACTTATGCTTATGTTGTGATTTTCGTTTTGCGCGTATGCATTCCTTTGCTTAATTACTAGCCAAACATAGTCCGTTATCATTTATTAACGCTGCGTGTGTTTTGATTCTTTTTATGCGCTAACAGTAACCTACCTTTAGTACCGTGGAACGAAACCTAATAAGAAGAGAACATTTATACTTTCAACTTAAACTTCATTTAACTAAGAAAAAAATATTAATTCCAAATCTAGATAATTTTTATATTCCGTCTAATTAAGACTGATAAAATTTTGAGATTGAATTATGAAGCTCACAAGTACCAGTAATATTATTAAATATAAATATGCCACACGAGAAAAATTACATATGAATAGTAACTTAATGGAATTGTTGTCAAAATCGAATATCTATTATTATATCCCTTGAAGGATGAATATTGTTAATTTTTATTTTGCCATTGTTTAATTCGCTTTGCATCGCAACGGACGTGTTTTTTTTTATGCGCTTCGCTTTTTTACTATTGTGCGTTTTATTTCTGCTATTAATTTCGCGTCTTTGTGTAAACTAATAGTTTTGTGACTTTGTGTTTTGCCGGTTTGCCTAAACCCAAAGTGGACAGTAAATTAACAATTTAATTTGCATTTGTTTTAAAGTGATTCCAAACACAACAACAAACTGCAGTCCAGCATACTGAAAAATTTGCTCAACTTGCTGCCGCCTGCTTTTGTTTTGTTTTTGTGTTTTTACGCTCACTCTCTCTCTCTCTTTTTTTCAAGCGCTTCGCTCCCAGTGCATTAAACCGTTTCTTGATCGTTTACTCTAACGCGCTCTTTTGTGTTGGTGTTGGTCGCGGTCAAACTCTTCTCCGTTGCTTGTTGCTTTCGGTGGTCGCGCTCGCGCCGTTTTTGTTTGTGAAGCTGTGAAGTAAGTTTTGTTTGTAGCTTTACTATTTGCACTTTAGGGTGGACCTGTATTTAATCATAACAATTTTCTGCAGCGATATTTTTTTATTTTATTTTTATTTGTACTTTTCTTCCCTTTTAATAAATTAAATAAAAATGTCTGTCTGCTGCTATGCGAATTGTCAAGTCCGCGCAAACTCAAAAATGGGTTTTGTCTGCTGCTGGATGTGCACAAATGTTGCTCATGAGCAATGTGCCGGCATTACTGGCCGTGTCTCAGACCTCATGAAGGATACTAATTTAGAGTGGCCGTGTTGGTCATGTTTGGAGAAAAAAAAAGACATTGTAAGCTTTATAAATACTCAACTTGGCTTAGAGGGCATTTTCTGCCAGTTGAATAAACTGTGTGAAAAGTTCTCATCGGTTCAAAGAAACCTTAACGAGAAAAATCTCGTAATGGATTCTCCAAAGCGTAAAAAGGCCAACGTTGGGCAGTTATCGGGCTCTGTGATGTCGGAAAATACTCCAAACGCTCCGATACCGCAGGGTAAAGTAAATAAAGTAAATAAAATCTTCATGTCCCTCCAACTAAAATTATCGAGAACTTAGATGATATACCAATAACTCCCATGGATATTGTGTTATCTGATCCCGATCCTTCGGTTTCTTTGGTGGTTAGTAGTGTTGATGTTAATCAACAAAAAAACTCTATCAAACTTAAAGAGCCAAATATTCAGTTATCCGAGACTGAGTCTTCCAAACCAGCCTCAGTGGAGGATATAATTAAAAAATTTGTTGCTGTTCCACCTAAAAAACAAATATTTGTTTCAAGGCTTCCCCCTGATTTAACATCAGATGATGTCAAGGTCTATATCAAGGCCAAATCGAATGCCAATTTCACGGTGGAGAAATTCAAATTTGCTTATGATCGGAACATTTCGTCTTTTAAAATCAGTGTTCCGAATCAAGATTTTTGCACTATATGCTGCAAAGAATTTTGGCCAGAACACATAATAGTGAAAGAGTATACTGCAAGGAAAAAAATCGGCCCCCGATTGTATCTACCCTTCCGGTGGTTGGTTCTAAGGTAACTCTCCCAATAACTGATAGTTCAAAAAACTAACATCCTCCTTCTTACTTGGCTATCAGAATGTAAGAGGTCTTTGTTGTAAACTCACTAGTTTATACCTTAATAGTCTTTCTTTCCCCTTCCATGTCATTGCCTTTACTGAAACGTGGTTAAGGCAAGACATTCTCAATTCCGAAATTCTATGTAGTACATATTCTATTTATAGAAAGGACCGTACTCTTCGGCGTGGTGGTGGAGTGCTTATTGCTGTGAATGTAGACTTTCCTTCTGAAACAGTCGTATTAGATAGTTCTTTTGATATAGAGTTTATTGCTGTAAAGCTAAACATTTGCGGTATTAACATTTTTATCACTTGTTCGTATATACCTCCTTCTTCTGATCTCTCTATCTATGAGACACATCTATCTGCTATTCATTCTGTCTCTGCCTTGCTTTCTGATCGTGATTTTCTTGTAGTTCTTGGTGATTTCAACATTGCTGAAGCTACTTGGATTTCTTGTCCTGACTCTGGTGCCCTGACTCCCACGGCCCCGAATGAATTTTTAATCGACCTACTTGGGATGTCATTGAGTCAAATTAATGCTATCCCAAATTCTCTCAATAAAGTGCTTGATCTGATTTTTGTTTTGGATTCATCATCTTCATCCGTTTCCCGTTCCCAGCCTATATCTTATCCCGAAGACTTATACCATCCTACGTTGGAGCTGTTGATTAATTTACCTTCCCGAACGCGTTGCAATTTCAGGATGCCTTTGAGTCGAGTTCGTCATTTTCGAAAAACTGATTTTGAGGGACTCGCTCTGCTTTTATCCCAAACTGACTGGTCTCCCCTCTACGAGTCTGACGACTTGGACGTGGCAATCAGTATTTTTTATAATACCTTATATTCTTTATTTGATTTATGTGTCCCGGTTGGTGAGCTAAACAGGTCTAACAAACCTGTGTGGTTTACCCGAGAGTTGACAATTCTCAAAAATCGAAAATCTAAACTCTACAAGAGATTTAGAAAAAACGGCTCATCGGTGGCCTATTCTGCATACTTGATTGCTCGTGCCAGTTTTGATATCTTAAATAACCTATGTTATAAGAATTACCTGACTCGGTGTAGATTACAGTTTCAGCAGGATCCAAAGCGATTTTTTGATTTTGTTAATGCGAAGCGTAGGTCATCGACACTCCCAACGGAGGTATTCTTTGAGGAAACGAAGGCCAATTCTGATCAGGAGATTGCAAATATATTTGCCCAATTTTTTCAAACGACTTATAGCTCATGTCAATCTCAAGTCGGTTTGCCTTACCCTTATCGGGTTAATGGCTCGAATCGCATCTTTGGACTGAAAATCACTGAAAACTCACTTTTAAATAATCTTCATGTTTTGAAACCTATATTTTCCCCAGGACCTGACGGAGTGCCAAGCTGTGTGCTTAGACACTGCGCTCATGGTCTTTTAAAGCCGTTGCTTAAAGTGTTTAACTTGTCCCTGGAGTTAGGCTCCTTTCCAAAAATTTGGAAAGAGTCATTTATAATTCCTCTCCATAAAAAAGGAAACAAATCTAATGTTCAAAATTATAGGGGTATTTCCAAGTTGTCTGCTATTCCTAAGATTTTTGAAAAATTAATAACCTCCCATCTTCAACACCTTTGTAAATCTATTATTTCACCGTGCCAGCACGGATTTATGAAACAAAGATCTACTACCACTAACTTGTTAGAATTTACTTCGTTTGTTATCAAGGGTTTTCAGGACAAATTGCAGACTGATGTTATTTATACTGATTTTAGTAAGGCTTTCGACTCTGTAGATCATCATCTCCTAATACATAAACTTGAACTCTTGGGCTTTTCAAATATTCTAGTTCTTTGGATTAAAGACTACCTAACTCTTAGAACTCAGAGGGTTTTATTCAAAGGGTCCGTTTCCAAGACGGTTCAGGTCACTTCAGGCGTTCCTCAGGGTAGTCATCTTGGTCCTTTATTATTTATTTTTTTATAAACGATCTTCCATCGGTTATAAAGTTCTCTCGGGTTTTGATGTACGCTGATGATGTAAAGTTATGCACGTCAGCTGCAACTCCCCTAGCTGCTCAACAGCTTCAAAGAGATTTAGACAACTTTCAAATGTGGTGTAAAGTAATTTTTTAAATCTTAATTACAATAAATGTAAAGTAATGTCATTTTTTAGATGTTTGCCCTTTTTTAATATTTATTTTCTTGACAACAAACCACTAGATAGAATTGAATGGGTTGACGATTTGGGCATCCTTATGGACCCAAAGCTTAAGTTTGACAAGCATATTTCTTCAATTTCCAATCGAGCATCTGGTGTCTTGGGGTTCATTAAGCGCTGGTCGAAGGAGTTTAACGATCCCTACTTAACAAAAACTCTGTATACTTCTCTTGTACGACCGATTCTGGAATATGGATCTTGTATATGGTTTCCGAAATACGAAATTCATCAGAATAAAATAGAATCGGTACAAAAACAATTTCTGCTCTTCGCACTTAGAGGTCTTAACTGGGACACTAACAATAATTTGCCGTCTTATCGTAGTAGACTTTTACTAATAGATCTTCCTTCTCTGAGTGATCGTAGAATAATGCTTTCATTTTCCTTTTTTCACAAATTAATTAATGGTGAAATTGATTCTTCTGAATTAATTAACCAAATTAACTTTGCTGTTCCTATTAGAAATACTAGAAATTTTGTACCTATAGCTCTTCAAACTTGTAATTCTAATTATGCTCTTCATAACCCTTTTCGTATTCTGTGTTCTATTTATAACGATCTTTCCCACTTAATACACAGTGCCACTCCTACTTGCTCTATAAAAAAGTTAGTTTTGTGTCATTTGTCTACATGTTCGCGATCATCGTAACCGCACGATAAGCGGAGCGCCCCTCGGTCGGATGGGCGGGAGGTGGGTCGCTTTGTGCGTGGGTCCGCGCGTTAACAAGCCGGTGCTTGGTATCGTTGGGCCACTTGACTGTACTGTTCGTTAGTACATCTACGTCCAATATATTGCCAATCTATATAAGATAATATAAAGAAATTTTCTGTTTGCAATGAAGCATTAATTTGAAATCGAATGAAACTTTTATGGAATCATATCGTTTATTTTTATTATGAATAAAATTTGTCAAGCCATGAAAATCTAAATTAAGTATTATTCCTTGGATGTAAGGTAACTGGTGTATAGGGTGTCGTAACCAAATTTGTGATTTTCCTATACGATTTTTAGGCAAGGAAAATCATAGGAAGGGAGGGTACAGAGCCAAAGCTACCACAACATCTAGTAGCATAATCCTGGTGTAATAATGAAAACCCTTTTGTAACTTCTTTAAATCCGACAAGTAGTTTTTTTTTTAATTTAATTCTGGCATTTAAGAGCACAGGACTCATTGTTTATGTTTATTTCTCTGCAACGAAGGCGAGTTTTGTTGTGTGACTTAATCAACGAACCCCCCCTCCCGATTGTTTGCTAGCCGATGTCGCGAGTCCCAGTCCGATTGGTTGCACAATGAAAATAGGTACGATCTCGAACTGTAAGGTGTTGAGATTCGAACCCGAAGCTTAAATCAAAGCAGCTTGTCCGTTACAGGCAAGCAAATTGTTCTTAAAAGCGTCAACTAGTAAACTCTTTGAAACGAAAAGATCTGATGCTCCTTAAGTGTGGAAGTTGTAACACTCATGTGTTTAAGTCAGCGATTAGATTCTGAGCAAAATTTAATCTCAATACCTAAAAGCTGATAAAATATAGATACAGACATATAGATCTAGGAAGCCTACGGTGTTGACCTAAATATTGAATAAGAATAAACATATCTGGGGTCAAGCATGCTTTCGTTTATGCACCACAGAAAAAACAAGTGGAAACGTTGCAGTCGGACGCAACCGACTGCGGTATACTCGATACCAGTATTAAAACCGGTAAAAAACAGGCCTGATTGCAAAGGGGTACGGATGGTGCAGGGGTGTACGCTGCCTTAAAGATTTTCTGATGCAGATGGGGATGCAACCAGCTATCTTCATACCAAATTTGGTGACTCTAGCTCAAAGTTTGTAAAAGGTGGGGAAAGGGGAGCTAGGGGCGGTACGGGTGGGCGTGGCATCCAAATGTTTGCTTCAGATCAATGTGGGATGTCAATTGCTATGTTCATACTAAATTTGGTGACTCTAGCTCAAAGTTTGTAAAAGATGAGGAGAGGGGGGCGGAAGGGGTGGGCGTGGCTCCAAAACTTTGATGCAGTTTTTTGGGGGTCATCATCACCTATCTTGGCACCAAATTTGGTGGCTATGGCTGCAAAACTGTGGGAGATATGGGCTTTTCTGATTTAAAAATGGGTGGGCGTGGCTCCAAAACTTTGATGAAGTTTTTTGGAGGTTGTTAGTAACTATCTTCTTACCAAATTTGGTAGTTCTAGCTGTAAGGATGTGCGAAACATGTGGATTTATCGGTTTTGAGTTATCGAATTTATAGATTTGCCAGCCCCCCAGTTATCGTAGAACCCCCATCTTGACACTTTAATTTACTATCCCATAATCAAAGAGAATTTGAAAGTTTCAAGTCTCTAGCTTGAAGGGTGTGGAAAAAAATTGGAGACATACAGACGGACAGACGGACGGACACCATGACGGACATTGCACAAACCCTATATACTCTTTACCTTCGGTATCGAGTATAAAAAAAAAACTACTATGTCTCGGTTCGAAAATTGAGAGGCAAAACCCTTAGATTTAAAGACAATATATAAAGTCAAATAACATAAAAAAATAAAATTAAAAATTAAATAACAAAATAATAAAAACAATATAAATATATTACTAGAATGGAATGACATGCTACTTTTAAATCTTACTCCCTGCCGTATTATATGCCAAGGAAAATGGACCAAGAAAATAGATTGTGGACCTAAACAAGAACAACTTTATCTCGCTCTTTCAATGTACGAATTATAACCTACAAGAATCATAATAGAATATAGCCTAGCAAATCACTTACCATGAAATCTAAACGGTCTTAAGACCATGAATCCTAAGCTAGTGAAAATTATTGTAAATGACTTGCTCGCGCTCTTTTTATTAGTTTAACATACACACAACTAGTGCTCTAAAACACAACCACAAAAAAGAAGAATAAATCTTACCATACAATTACTAAATCAAGTCTTATTATTTGGAGCCTCCTCCACAAACAGTATACAATAAAATCAGACCTTAATTAAATTAAAAATTTTAGGTACTCTACCGCCCGTTTTGCAAACTACCGACTTTTAAGTCATCTCGAGCTTTAGTACATCACAACCTTATTTTGCCATCCGAATTCAAGATTAATGCAAAGGTTTAAGAAGAATAAAACACACTACAATGGTTTCATGAATTGAATAAATAAATCAGATCAAGAAAAAATAAATCCTTTAGCGACAATAAGTTTTGAGCACTTAAGAAAATAGGTTAGGTTAGGTTAGACCGGCTGACCCTCCCAAGGGGGAATGTCACACATAGACCGCTAAAGGGGTCCTTAGTGGGGCCGGTGGTTGGAGACGGTTAGGACTATCTCGTTGTGTGGTCCTGCGGAGTGTGAGTGCTTCTAGCAAACGCTAGAAGTTTTTAAGGTTCTTTCTTGCTGGCTTCATCGAGCGAGGCAAGAAAGGGAGCTTTGAGGGAGTGGCGTAGTCGTTGTGCTGCCAGTGCGGGGCAGCTGCAGAGGAGGTGCTCTAACGTCTCTTTGACACCCGTATCCTTGCATTACCTGCATTCGTCGTTATCCGTTAAGCCAAGCCTTTTCATGTGTACCGCGGTTAGGCAGTGTCCCGTCAAGAGACCCGCAAGCCTTCGGCAGTCGTGCCTTTTTAGGTTTAGCATGTATTGCATGTATTAGTTTATTATCATATGTTTTGCACATTATTTTAGAGATTTTGCAGTCAGAGGTGTTTGTCTACCTTAGTGCTGCTGTAAACCGTGCTTGTTAAGAAAATAAGTCTCATTAAGAAATAATTATAATAATTAAATGAATAAATACGCCCTAATAACATGACATCTAGAACAAAAAGATTTTGTTCTCATTAAAAATAATAAAGCACCTACAAAAAAAAAAAAATAATAAACAAGAAAAAAATGGAAGTGAGATGAAACAAAACTGCAACTATCACAGTTAAGGAACAGTAGTAGTAGATACTTAACCCTTAAATCAAAACACCTAACGTATTCATACTTTTCGAAACAGTGTAAGGCTCATATCTCGAACTGTTATGCTAGTTCAATACACTTCCTTATTAAATGTAACAAAAATGGGGAGAGTAATGAAATAAAATATTACCATCCATCAGTTATAAGAAATTATAACGAAATTTTCTTAGTTTAAGCAATGAGTTGGAAAATATCAAAATCTAATATAATCACTAAAAAAGGAGAAAGGTATATAGGTTGACAGTTAAAATATATTAAAGCAATCAATTATAAAGTGAAAAATCAATGCCCGACCGATTTCCCTGTTAAAATAAATCTATCATTTTATGGAAAATAATACAATATATCTCGTTTTAAGCGTAAAGCCTAGTCAAGATAGCCAACTAATTAACATAAATGATTTAAAAATCAAAAAAATACCAAGCTGAAGAAAACGATTAAATATATCACAAATTAAGATAGGGTATCAGACAACATCAATAGAAGAATTTTTGAAGTCAGTAAATGAGTACAAAAACACATTCTTTATATATTTGTATCGTAAGTAGCATACTGGGAAAGAGTATAGTAAAACCCGTTAAACAAAAAAAAAAAAAACAATCAAGCTGCTAAGAACATCTTACTGTTTTCATCTTCTTTATTTTAGAAATTGATTTGATATGTGAGTTTGATGAAATAATTTTAGATGAGTATAAGAATTAGTTTGACGGATATCTTAATAATGAAAAGTGTCATTTGACGAAAATCTTATAGCGAGCAGAGGGAAAGTTAAGGAAAAGATTATTTGTTAAGCCTTAAAGATTACCTTGAAGAATTTAAAGAATGAATAAGCAATATAAATTATTACTGAGGTAGAACGGAATCCAATAGATGGGGATTAAAAAAAATAAATAATAATAATCTCAATAAACGATGGAGTATAAATATTAAGATCAAAATTATTTTGTTTAAACATGATTTACTATACCAGCTACACGCACTTCTTTAAGCTTTCAAAATAGTGACATACATAAAGGCATTCTTAGATATATATACAGTGGGTACTAGATCTTAGGCTTATAATATTGACTTAAAAAAGCTTTTTATAAAGCCGAAACAAAATCATGGAGTATGACTTGTGTGTTCTACCGGCTATAACTATAAGTCATTATTCTTAATGTTCGGTGTTTGTGTTTGCTTAATCCCTCAATGGAACAAGCTTAATATAAATCTCAAATTTAACATACTGCAAAAATCTATAAAAAACAAGTGGAAACGTTGCAGTCGGACGCAACCGACTGCGGTATACTCGATACCAGTATTAAAAATTTTGATGCCCATCCATGTGGGATGTCAATTGCTATCTTCATACCAAATTTGGTGACTCTAGCTCGAAGTTTGTATAAAGTGGGGAAAGGGGGGCTGGGGGCGGTATGGGTAGAATTGCATCCAAATTTTTGATGCAGATCTTTGTGGAATGTCAATTGCTATCTTCATAACAAATTTGGTGACTCTAGCTCAAAGTTTGTATCAAGTGGGGAAAGGGGGCTGGGGGCGGTATGGTTGGGCGTGGCATCCAAATTTTTGCTGCAGATCCTTGTGGAATGTCAAATGCTACCTTCATACCACATTTGGTGACTATAGCTCAAAGTTTGTATCAAGTGGGGAAAGGGGGCTGGGGCTGGGGCGGTATGGTTGGGCGTGGCATCCAATTTTTGCTGCAGATCCTTGTGGAATGTCAAATGCTACCTTCATACCAAATTTGGTGACTCTAGCTCGAAGCATGTAAAAGGTGGTGAAAGGGGGGCTATGGGGCTTGGGGCGGTATGGGTGGGCGTGACATTCAAATTTTTGCTGCAGATCCTTGTGGAATGTCAAATGCTACCTTCATACCAAATTTGGTGACTCTAGCTCAAAGTTTGTATAAGGTGGGGAAAGGGGGGCGGAATGGATGGGCTAGGCTCCAAAACTTTGATGCAGATTGTTGGGGGTCGTTGCCAGCTATCTTCCTACCAAATTTGGTGGCTCTAGCTCAACTTCTCTGAAATATACACGCATTCCCGTTTTTGACGAAGCGTTGGGGCAGATGGGGGCGGCTAGGGCGGTATTGGTCGGCGTGGCATCCAAACTTTTGATGCAGTTTTTGGGGGGTCATCATCAGCTAAATTGGCACCAAATTTGGTGGCTCTAGCTCAAAAACTGTGGGAGATATAGGCTTTTTTGACTTTAAAATGCGGGGGGTCTGGGGGCGGAATGGGGGGCGTGGCTCCAAATTGTGGATGCAG
>JARNME010000700.1:0-13445 GCA_030179655.1 Scaptomyza flava
AGCGCCACTTACTAGTATATATATATACTCAAAAATAATAAATTTTTTTTTCTTCTTTATTAAACCATTTAAATGTAAAGTATTTATTTTGATTGATATAAAAATTATTTTAAAAAAGATTTTGAAGTGAGCATTAAAAACTTAAGACATAAGTGACCGCAGTTAAAAGTACCAAATTGTTGTACTTGATTATAATTGTATTGAATGTTCTCGCCCAAATATCTTATAAGTTCTATAGGGGGTGGCAAATTTCCAAAACTATCAAAATATCTGCATTCCTCATCCACCTTATAGTAAGCTACCCAATGAGTTCCAGCTCCAGTTGACGAGTCCAAATAAACGATGCCGCATTCTCTTTTTCTTACATTTTTCGGTAAGGCGTTTCTCATGTAAACCCCTCTAAAATGTGGGATATGTTTGCGAAGTTTATAATATCAATGTTCGAAAGCGGTTTATTGGGCAGCTCATTTATAAAAAATTAATTTTTTTATTTGTGGTTATACCAAAACCTTTTTGATACGGTTTTAAATAGAGTCCACTACCTAAAGCAATGGCCTCCATTTTTCTATTATGACGTTTATTCTCTTCTAGCTCTTTTTTTTGCATTCTTAGCACTATTAATGCTTCTAGCAATAGCTGCTCCACCAGATGCCATTCCTCCTAATGCACTGAGCGCTGTCAAGATTGACACAAGTGGTAAAAGACCTCCAATTTTAGGAACGTTGATTACTCTAGGAATAAAAACAGTATTTTTATACTCGATACCGAAGGTAACTAGTATATTGGTTTTGTGCAATGTCCGTCATGGTGTCTGTCCGTCTGTCCGTCTGTCCGTCTGTCCGTCCGTATGTATGCAAGTTTTTTCCACACCCTTCAAGCTAGAGACTTGAAACTTTCCAATTCTCTTTATCTATGGGATAGTAAATTAAAGTGTCAAGATGGGGTTCTACGATAACTGGGGGGCTGGCAAATCGATAAATTCGATAACTCAAAACCGATAAATCCACATATTTCGCACATCCTTACAGCTAGAACTACCAAATTTGGTAAGAAGATAGCTACTAGCAACCCCCAAAAAACTGCATCAATAATTTTGGAGCCACGCCCCCCCATTCCGCCCCCAGCCTCCCCGAATTTTAAAGTCAAAAAAGCATATATCTCCCTCAGTTTTTGAGCTATAGCCACCAAATTTGGTGCCAAGATAGGTGATGATGACCCCCTAAAAACTGCATCAAAAGTTTGGATGCCACGCCCACCGACACTGCCCTAGCTACCCCCATCCACCCCAACGCTTCGTCAAAAACGGGAATGCGTGTATCTTCCAGAGTTGTGGAGCTAGAGCTTCCCAATTTGGTGGGAAGATAGCTAGTAGCGATCCCCAAAAAACTGCATCAAAGTTTTGGAGCCGCGCCCACCCATTCCGCCCCCAGCCCCCCCGCATTTTGAAATCAGAAATGGCTATATCTCCCAAAGTTTTTGAGCTAGAGCCACCAAATTTGGTGCCAAGATAGGTGATGATGACCCCCTAAAAACTGCATCAAAAGTTTGGATGCCACGCCCACCGATCCTACCCTAGCCGCCCCCATCCACCCCAACGCTTCGTCAAAAACGGGAATGCGTGTATCTTCCAGAGTTGTGGAGCTAGAGCCACCAAATTTGGTGGGAAGATAGCTAGTAGCGATCCCCAAAAATCTGCATCAAAGTTTTGGAGCCAAGCCCACCCATTCCGCCCCCTTTCCCCACCATTTACAAACTTTCAGCTAGAGTCACCAAATTTGGTATGAAGATAGCAATTGACATTCCACAAAGATCTGCATCAAAATTTGGATGCCATGCCTACCCATAACGCCCCCAGCCCTCCCCCCCTTTTCTCACTTTTTACAAACTTCGAGCTAGAGTCACCAAATTTGGTATGAAGATAGCAATTGACATTCTTCATGGATCGGCAGCAAAAATTTGAATGCCACGCCCACCCATACCGCCCCAAGCCCCATAGCCCTCCTAACCCCACCTTATACAAACTTTGAGCTAGATTCACCAAATTTGGTATGAAGGTAGCATTTGACATTCCACAAGGATCTGCAGCAAAAATTTGGATGCCACGCCCAACCATACCGCCCCCAGCCCCCCTTTCCCCACTTTATACAAACTTTGAGCTAGAGTCACCAAATTTGGTATGAAGGTAGCATTTGACATTCCACAAGGATCTGCAGCAAAAATTTGGATGCCACGCCCAACCATACCGCCCCCAGCCCCCCTTTCCCCACTTTATACAAACTTTGAGCTAGAGTCACCAAATTTGGTATGAAGGTAGCATTTGACATTCCACAAGGATCTGCAGCAAAAATTTGGATGCCACGCCCAACCATACCGCCCCCAGCCCCCCTTTCCCCACTTTATACAAACTTCGAGCTAGAGTCAACAAATTCGGTATGAAGATAGCAATTGACATCCCACATAGATCTGCGCAAAAATTTGAATGCCACGCCCAACCATACCGCCCCCAGCCCCCCTTTCCCCACTTTATACAAACTTCGAGCTAGAGTCACCAAATTTGGTATGAAGATAGCAATTGACATCCCACATGGATGGGCATCAAAATTTTTAATACTGGTATCGAGTATACCGCAGTCGGTTGCGTCCGACTGCAACGTTTCCACTTGTTTTTTTCTGTTATTTGTTGTTATTTTTTATGTTTTTGGTTTTCAAGAAACAGTGGGCTTGCTATATGTGAACTAATCAGATACTCCAAACAAACTGAGATAGTTTAAAGACAATATTTATATATATATATACTCAAAAATAATAAATTTTTTTTTCTTCTTTATTAAACCATTTAAATGTAAAGTATTTATTTTGATTGATATAAAAATTATTTTAAAAAAGATTTTGAAGTGAGCATTAAAAACTTAAGACATAAGTGACCGCAGTTAAAAGTACCAAATTGTTGTACTTGATTATAATTGTATTGAATGTTCTCGCCCAAATATCTTATAAGTTATATAGGGGGTGGCAAATTTCCAAAACTATCAAAATATCTGCATTCCTCATCTACCTTATAGTAAGCTACCCAATGAGTTCCAGCTCCAGTTGACGAGTCCAAATAAACGATGCCGCATTCTCTTTTTCTTACATTTTTCGGTAAGGCGTTTCTCATGTAAACCCCTCTAAAATGTGGGATATGTTTGCGAAGTTTATAATATCAATGTTCGAAAGCGGTTTATTGGGCAGCTCATTTATAAAAATTAATTTTTTATTTGTGGTTATACCAAAACCTTTTTGATACGGTTTTAAATAGAGTCCACTACCTAAAGCAATGGCCTCCATTTTTCTATTATGACGTTTATTCTCTTCTAGCTCTTTTTTTGCATTCTTAGCACTATTAATGCTTCTAGCAATAGCTGCTCCACCAGATGCCATTCCTCCTAATGCACTGAGCGCTGTCAAGATTGACACAAGTGGTAAAAGACCTCCAATTTTAGGAACGTTGATTACTCTAGGAATAAAAACAGTATTTTTATACTCGATACCGAAGGTAACTAGTATATTGGTTTTGTGCAATGTCCGTCATGGTGTCTGTCCGTCTGTCCGTCTGTCCGTCTGTCCGTCCGTATGTATGCAAGTTTTTTCCACACCCTTCAAGCTAGAGACTTGAAACTTTCCAATTCTCTTTATCTATGGGATAGTAAATTAAAGTGTCAAGATGGGGGTTCTACGATAACTGGGGGGCTGGCAAATCGATAAATTCGATAACTCAAAACCGATAAATCCACATATTTCGCACATCCTTACAGCTAGAACTACTAAATTTGGTAAGAAGATAGCTACTAGCAACCCCCAAAAAACTGCATCAATAATTTTGGAGCCACGCCCCCCCATTCCGCCCCCAGCCCCCCCGAATTTTAAAGTCAAAAAAGCATATATCTCCCTCAGTTTTTGAGCTATAGCCACCAAATTTGGTGCCAAGATAGGTGATGATGACCCCCTAAAAACTGCATCAAAAGTTTGGATGCCACGCCCACCGACACTGCCCTAGCTACCCCCATCCACCCCAACGCTTCGTCAAAAACGGGAATGCGTGTATCTTCCAGAGTTGTGGAGCTAGAGCTTCCAAATTTGGTGGGAAGATAGCTAGTAGCGATCCCCAAAAAACTGCATCAAAGTTTTGGAGCCGCGCCCACCCATTCCGCCCCCAGCCCCCCCGCATTTTGAAATCAGAAATGGCTATATCTCCCAAAGTTTTTGAGCTAGAGCCACCAAATTTGGTGCCAAGATAGGTGATGATGACCCCCTAAAAACTGCATCAAAAGTTTGGATGCCACGCCCACCGATCCTACCCTAGCCGCCCCCATCCACCCCAACGCTTCGTCAAAAACGGGAATGCGTGTATCTTCCAGAGTTGTGGAGCTAGAGCCACCAAATTTGGTGGGAAGATAGCTAGTAGCGATCCCCAAAAATCTGCATCAAAGTTTTGGAGCCAAGCCCACCCATTCCGCCCCCTTTCCCCACCATTTACAAACTTTCAGCTAGAGTCACCAAATTTGGTATGAAGATAGCAATTGACATTCCACAAAGATCTGCATCAAAAATTTGGATGCCATGCCTACCCATAACGCCCCCAGCCCCCCCCCCTTTTCTCACTTTTTACAAACTTCGAGCTAGAGTCACCAAATTTGGTATGAAGATAGCAATTGACATTCTTCATGGATCGGCAGCAAAAATTTGAATGCCACGCCCACCCATACCGCCCCAAGCCCCATAGCCCTCCTAACCCCACCTTATACAAACTTTGAGCTAGAGTCACCAAATTTGGTATGAAGGTAGCATTTGACATTCCACAAGGATCTGCAGCAAAAATTTGGATGCCACGCCCAACCATACCGCCCCCAGCCCCCCTTTCCCCACTTTATACAAACTTTGAGCTAGAGTCACCAAATTTGGTATGAAGGTAGCATTTGACATTCCACAAGGATCTGCAGCAAAAATTTCGATGCCACGCCCAACCATACCGCCCCCAGCCCCCCTTTCCCCACTTTATACAAACTTTGAGCTAGAGTCACCAAATTTGGTATGAAGGTAGCATTTGACATTCCACAAGGATCTGCAGCAAAAATTTGGATGCCACGCCCAACCATACCGCCCCCAGCCCCCCTTTCCCCACTTTATACAAACTTCGAGCTAGAGTCAACAAATTCGGTATGAAGATAGCAATTGACATCCCACATAGATCTGCGCAAAAATTTGAATGCCACGCCCAACCATACCGCCCCCAGCCCCCCTTTCCCCACTTTATACAAACTTCGAGCTAGAGTCACCAAATTTGGTATGAAGATAGCAATTGACATCCCACATGGATGGGCATCAAAATTTTTAATACTGGTATCGAGTATACCGCAGTCGGTTGCGTCCGACTGCAACGTTTCCACTTGTTCTTATTTCCAATGGTCTTAGACATAGCTTTTCGGGCTACTTTAATCGAAGCTTGAATGTCAAGTGGTTTTTCTTTCTTTAACACTCGTGTTGCGTCTCGAACAAGAGTCATAAATTTATTTTTATGTTTACATGGTTTTCGTTTCTTTTGCTTTTGTGGAAGTCCCATACCAAATTTTTTCTTTGCTTTCATTGCGTTTGTTACGAAATATGCAGAGGATTTTTCACCGAGAGTACTATCAGATGCTTTTACACGCTCCCACGCTCTTTCAGCTAGTATTGTGTCAGCTTTATGACGATTTTCCAGATCTTTATATTTAGAATAGGCTATATCGTGCTCTCTACAAGCGGCATCCAAGGGATTTAGTCCTTTGTCACCACGTGCTAGACGAGCTTTTAGCTTTGTTCCTGGACCACAAAACTGATATCCCGGTATGTGCAGTTCAACTGGTAGGGAGTTTATTATTTTATTAACAATACCTCTTCCTAGGTAGAGTGGTGGTTTATTACTACTAGTTTTATAAAAGCGCAGCACCATTTTATTTGTTGATTAATCTTCAATGAGATTTTAGCAAGTAACGATCTACTCAAAAGAGTTACATTAATATGCGTTTAATCAAACAGAAAAAAAGGCATAGAAGTAAAAAGTATCGATTGTAAAAATGGTGATGTCAAACAACTTAGACATAGTAGCTTGTTACCCAATTCAATACGAGCTCTAATTGTCGGACCTTCAAATTGCGGGAAAACCAATGTTATGATTAGTTTAATTGAAAGCCCTAACGGATTAAGAATTGAGAATATTTACTTATATTCAAACTCATTATATCAGCCTAAATATGAATACTTAACAAGTGGAAACGTTGCAGTCGGACGCAACCGACTGCGGCATACTCGATACCAGTATTAAAAATTTTGATGCCCATCCATGTGGGATGTCAATTGCTATCTTCATAACAAATTTGGTGACTCTAGCTCAAAGTTTGTAAAAGTGGGGAAAGGGGGGCTGGGGGCGTGTCATCCAAATTTTTGCTGCAGATCCTTGTGGAATGTCAAATGCTACCTTCATACCAAATTTGGTGACTCAAGCTCAAAGTTTGTATAAGGTGTGGAAAGGGGGGCGGAATGGATGGGCTAGTTTCCAAAACTTTGATGCAGATTGTTGGGGGTCGTTGCCAGCTATCTTCCAACCAAATTTGGTGGCTCTAGCTCCACTACTCTGGAAGATACACGCATTCTCGTTTTTGACGAAGCGTTCTGGCAGATGGGGGTGGCTAGGGCGGTATTGGTGGGCGTGGCATCCAAACTTTGGATGCATTTTTTGGGGTTTCATCATCATCTATCTTGGCACCAAATTTGATGATTCTAGCTAAAAAACTGTGGGAGATATAGGCTTTTCTGATTTCAAAATGCGGGGGGCTGGGGGCGGGATGGGCGGGCGTGGCTCCAAAACTTTGATGCAGTTCTTTTGGGGTCGTTAACAGCTATCTTCCTACCAAATTTGGTGGCTCTAGCTCCACTACTCTGGAAGATACACGCATTCCCGTTTTTTACGAAGCGTTGGGGCATCTGGGGTCGGCTAGGGCGGTATTGGTGGGCGTGGCATCCAAACTTTTGATGCAGTTTTTAGGGGGTCATCATCAGCTAAATTGGCACCAAATTTGGTGGCTCTAGCTCAAAAACTGTGAGAGATATAGGCTTTTTTGACTTTAAAATGCGGGGGGTCTGGGGGCGGAATGGGGGGGCGTGGCTCCAAAATTTTTGATGCAGTTTTTTGGGGGTTGCTAGTAGCTATCTTCTTACCAAATTTGGTAGTTCTAGCTGTAAGGGTGTATGAAATATGCGGATCTATCGTTTTTGAGTTATCGAATTTATCGATTTGCCAGCCCCCCAGTTATCGTAGAACCCCAATCTTGACACTTTAATTTACTATCCCATAGATAAAGAGAATTGGAAAGTTTCAAGTCCCTAGCTTGAAGGGTGTGGAAAAAACTTGCACACATACGGACGGTCAGACGGACAGATGGACAGACACCATGACGGACATTGCACACAACCAATATACTCTTTACCTTCGGTATCGAGTATAAAAACACTTATAAAACCAATAAAAGGAATGGGTTACTTTATATTTTCTGAAAATGAAAATGTTGTTGCACCCAGCGATGCCAAAAAGAACTCTATAATGATTTTCGATGACGTAGCATGTGAAAAACATGATAATATTCGAGCACACTTCTGCATGGGCAGACATAAAAGTATAGATGCGTTCTATTTGTGTCAAACGTATACACGCATCCCAAAGCATCTTGTGCGTGACAATGCAAACTTAATTATTATGTTTAGGCAGGATGAAGTCAATATGAAACATTTGTATCAGGATCATGTAGGCGTAGACATGTCGTTTGATGCATTTAAGAATATTTGTCAATTTTGTTGGAGGGAAAAATATGGATTTTTATTAATAAGTAAAGATGACCCGCTAGAAAATGGACGTTATAGAAGTGGGTTTGCTGATTTAATTCAAATTTAAAATAAAATAAAATGCAAGAAACTAGTGCTATTAATTCACTTATCAATAATCTTTCGAAATGGCAACAACACTAACGTTGACGGGTAATAACTCGATTTTAATAGCTAATTATCATCCTCCCATAGAATTAAGTGGGAGCTATGAATGTGCACTAATTGATTTTCATATGTACAACTCGGTCCCAAATGTGGACTACGATAATTATTTATTCCATATTGGGGAGCATATTTTCGAGATACCTGTGGGATCATATGAGCTTAGTGATATAAGTGAATTTATTAAAGAGAAAATGAAGAAAATAGAGCCCAATGAATTAAAGCACCCGCTGATCGAGAGCAAGTAGTGATTTCATCTAAAAAAAGATTCAATATATTTTAACAAAGAGCGTTCTATCGGTCAATCATTTGGATTTAATAAAATAGAACTAAAACCAAATGCAACGCATATATCAGATCAACCTGTTGACATTTTAAAAGTAAATACGATTCGTCTAGAATGTAACATTGTAAGCGGTTCATATGTAAATGAGGTATCAAGTCATGCTCTGCATGAGTTTGCACTCAACGTTCCGCCAGGCTATAAATTGAGTGAGAAACCAAATAATCGTATTTATTTGCCAGTTAATACGAGCGAGATACAGTCATTAATAATACGGATCGTTGATCAGAACGGAGACTTGGTTAATTTAAGAAAAGAGGTTGTGACAATTCGCTTACACTTGAGGCGCCGATAATGATTATTTATAATAATAACAAGTAAGAAGGCTCTAGTCGGGAGAGCCCGACTAGAAGATACCCTGAACCCAGTTGCAATAAATATATTTAATTTATATAAGACTTTGGTATACTGGCTTAGCTTCCATCGATTAAATTCAATATCTCCGGTGTTTCTCAACCGATTTAGACGAAATTTTCAGAAAAGTTCTATCATTATCCATTACTTCAACCCTCATTTTTAGATTTTCCAAATTCGATATTTTATTGTTATCGATATTATGTGTATATCGGAAACCAGAATAGTTATCGATAATTTGAAGCAAACTTGTTCTGCTCATGGTATAGGATAACTTATATACAAAATCAGAAGTCTCTAGCTCTTGTAGTCTCTCAGATCCAAGCGTTCATACAGACAGACAGACGGACAGACGGACATGGCTATATCGTCTCGGCTGTTGATGCTGATCAAGAATATATATACTTTAAAGGGTCGGAGATGCTTCCTTCTGCCTGTTACATACGTTTGCACAAAACCATTATACCCTTATTTACCCATTTTATGGGTTAAGGGTATAAAAACGTGCGCTATCCACCCCCAGCGAGCACTTTGAGTTCTACTACAGAAGGATACAGGTCGACGAAAAAATTACTAACACCTGAGAACAAATTATTTTTAAAATCTCTGGGTCTAAAAATAAACAAGTAAGAAGGCTCTAGTCGGGAGAGCCCGACTAGAATATGCCCTGAACCCAGTTGCAATAAATATATTTAATTTATATAAGACTTTGGTATACTGGCTTAGCTTCCATCGATTAAGTTCAATATCTCCGGTGTTTCTCAACCGATTTGGACGAAATTTTCAGAAAAAATCTATCATTATCCATTACTTCAACCCTCATTTTTAGATTTTCCAAATTCGATATTTTATTGTTATCGATATTATGTGTATATCGGAAACCAGAATAGTTATCGATCATTTGAAGCAAACTTGTTCTGCTCATGGTATAGGATAACTTATATACAAAATCAGAAGTCTCTAGCTCTTGTAGTCTCTGAGATCCACGCGTTCATACAGACAGACAGACGGACAGGCAGACGGACAGACGGACATGGCTATATCGTCTCGGCTGTTGATGCTGATCAAGAATATATATACAGTCTGTCAAGAAACACTTTACAAACTGCAAAAAAACCGATTTATTTTACTTTGAATGTAAAAAACACAGGCTTTTACTTATTTTTTTGAAATTTCTTTGATGGCAAATTAATAAACAATCTATTCTTAGTTAACTAGCGAAAACCCCATATTAAAACAAGTGGAAACGTTGCAGTCGGACGCAACCGACTGCGGTATACTCGATACCAGTATTAAAAATTTTGATGCCCATCCATGTGGGATGTCAATTGCTATCTTCATACCAAATTTGGTGACTCTAGCTCGAAGTTTGTATAAAGTGGGGAAAGGGGGGCTGGGGGCGGTATGGTTGGGCGTGGCATTCAAATTTTTGCGCAGATCTATGTGGGATGTCAATTGCTATCTTCATACCGAATTTGTTGACTCTAGCTCGAAGTTTGTATAAAGTGGGGAAAGGGGGGCTGGGGGCGGTATGGTTGGGCGTGGCATCCAAATTTTTGCTGCAGATCCTTGTGGAATGTCAAATGCTACCTTCATACCAAATTTGGTGACTCTAGCTCAAAGTTTGTATAAAGTGGGGAAAGGGGGGCTGGGGGCGGTATGGTTGGGCGTGGCATCCAAATTTTTGCTGCAGATCCTTGTGGAATGTCAAATGCTACCTTCATACCAATTTGGTGACTCTAGCTCAAAGTTTGTATAAAGTGGGGAAAGGGGGGCTGGGGGCGGTATGGTTGGGCGTGGCATCCAAATTTTTGCTGCAGATCCTTGTGGAATGTCAAATGCTACCTTCATACCAATTTGGTGACTCTAGCTCAAAGTTTGTATAAGGTGGGGTTAGGAGGGCTATGGGGCTTGGGGCGGTATGGGTGGGCGTGGCATTCAAATTTTTGCTGCCGATCCATGAAGAATGTCAATTGCTATCTTCATACCAAATTTGGTGACTCTAGCTCGAAGTTTGTAAAAAGTGAGAAAAGGGGGGGGGGGGCTGGGGGCGTTATGGGTAGGCATGGCATCCAAATTTTTGATGCAGATCTTTGTGGAATGTCAATTGCTATCTTCATACCAAATTTGGTGACTCTAGCTGAAAGTTTGTAAATGGTGGGGAAAGGGGGCGGAATGGGTGGGCTTGGCTCCAAAACTTTGATGCAGATTTTTGGGGATCGCTTCTAGCTGTCTTCCCACCAAATTTGGTGGCTCTAGCTCCACAACTCTGGAAGATACACGCATTCCCGTTTTTGACGAAGCGTTGGGGTGGATGGGGGCGGCTAGGGTAGGATCGGTGGGCGTGGCATCCAAACTTTTGATGCAGTTTTTAGGGGGTCATCATCACCTATCTTGGCACCAAATTTGGTGGCTCTAGCTCAAAAACTTTGGGAGATATAGCCATTTCTGATTTCAAAATGCGGGGGGGCTGGGGGCGGAATGGGTGGGCGCGGCTCCAAAACTTTGATGCAGTTTTTTGGGGATCGCTACTAGCTATCTTCCCACCAAATTTGGAAGCTCTAGCTCCACAACTCTGGAAGATACACGCATTCCCGTTTTTGACGAAGCGTTGGGGTGGATGGGGGTAGCTAGGGCAGTGTCGGTGGGCGTGGCATCCAAACTTTTGATGCAGTTTTTAGGGGGTCATCATCACCTATCTTGGCACCAAATTTGGTGGCTATAGCTCAAAAACTGAGGGAGATATATGCTTTTTTGACTTTAAAATTCGGGGGGGCTGGGGGCGGAATGGGGGGCGTGGCTCCAAAATTATTGATGCAGTTTTTTGGGGGTTGCTAGTAGCTATCTTCTTACCAAATTTGGTAGTTCTAGCTGTAAGGATGTGCGAAATATGTGGATTTATCGGTTTTGAGTTATCGAATTTATCGATTTGCCAGCCCCCCAGTTATCGTAGAACCCCCATCTTGACACTTTAATTTACTATCCCATAGATAAAGAGAATTGGAAAGTTTCAAGTCTCTAGCTTGAAGGGTGTGGAAAAAACTTGCATACATACGGACGGACAGACGGACAGACGGACAGACGGACAGACACCATGACGGACATTGCACAAAACCAATATACTAGTTACCTTCGGTATCGAGTATAACTAGTTACCTTCGGTATCGAGTATAATTATAAATGCTTTAGAAGAAAATCAACAAAGTGCAAGTTTACACACTTTTGACACTGTCAAGAAACTGTTTACACATGTTTCTTTTCAATTCTCTTTTGCTCTCATTTCTACGAATAACGGTGTTTAACCGTTATCTATGCTTTGGTCGTAGCTCACTGCAACGCAAAATATGCACATCTTTTAATTTAGTTGTGAAATTTAGCTGATTGAGCACTGAAAATTTGATTTAAATTAATAATTAAAATGCCTGGCAAAAGGTTAAGCTTTGACGTGTCAGTTAGTTTTCTACAATCACCAGTTGGGCAAATCTGTTGCAGAATTGGTCGAAATGTTTTCAGTGTCAAGGAAGACCATCTACAACATAATAAATCGCGCGAAAAACGAAGGCAGGCTTGAGTTAAAGAGTGGAGGTGGGCGCAAAAAAAAAATTAGCCAACGTGCAGATCGCCATATCATGAGAAAAGTCAGCCAAAATCCGCAAGTATCGGTGAGAAATCTTGCCAAAGATCTGAAGGAAGAATATGGTTTGGATGTATCGCACGAAACAGTGCGCCAAGCCATTCTCCGCCATAGGTATTCATCAAGAGTTGCAAGGAAGAAGCCGCTTCTTTCAAAAGCAAACATAGAAAAGCGCTTAACTTTTGCTTTGAGGATGGCCAATCAGCCGGCCGAGTATTGGAATGACGTCATTTTTTGCGATGAGTCCAAAATAATGATGTATTACAACGATGGTCCCAGCAGAGTGTGGCGCAAGCCATTAACTGCGCTGGAAAACCGGAACATCATTCCCACTGTCAAATTTGGCAAACTTTCGGTTATGGTTTGGGGATGCATATCCAGCCGGGGAGTCGGGGAACTAGCTTTTATTGAAAATACTATGAATGCGGTGCAATACCTCCAAATTTTAAAAGCAAACTTAAGAAGCAGTGCGGAGAAGTCTGGGTTTTATGACAACAACAAGCCAAATTTTAAGTTTTATCAAGATAATGACCCAAAACATAAGGAGCTGAATGTGCGGACTTGGCACTTATATAACTGTGGCAAGGTCATTGATACTCCACCCCAGAGCCCTGATCTGAACCCCATTGAAAATTTGTGGGCACTTTTAAAGAAAAAAGTAGGAAAAGAGCATCAAAAACCGCACAGCTCTTAAACAAGCTATTTTGGAAGAATGGCACAAGATTCCACTTGAATATGACCTTCCCAAATTAGTCAATTCAATGAAAAAACGTCTTCAACATGTAATTAATGCAAAGGGGGATGCCACAAAATATTAAATTTATTAATTATGTTACAATAAGCCTTATATAATAAACAAAACCAACAATGAAATACTTTGTGTAAACAGTTTCTTGACAGTGTCAAAGTGTGTAAACTTGCACTTTGTTGATTTTCTTCTAAAGCATTTATAATTTTAATATGGGGTTTTCGCTAGTTAACTAAGAATAGATTGTTTATTAATTTGCCATCAAAGAAATTTCAAAAAATAAGTAAAAGCCTGTGTTTTTTACATTC